>JABGLY010000112.1:0-13289 GCA_013623525.1 Fusarium dimerum
CATGAGCAGGAGCCATAACCTCCTGTCCAAGATCACTATCGACCGCAGCAGCATCGGCAACACCCGCCGCCACACCAGCCGCACCATCCACCGCATCAGCAGCAGCAACATCATCACCAGCCGCACCACCAGCAGCACCAGCACCCGTCGCAACACCCACCTCCGCCACCACCACCACCACCTCATCAGCCGCCTCCCTCACCAGCGCACCCGGCGCATTCAGCGCATCCTCCCTACTCGCCTTACGGACCGAGAGAGCCTCCTATAAAGCGGGATCCCGCCGAAGATCAGCGCCGACCTCACTCGACGGGCCATGCGCCCGACGGCCTGCCATCGACACCGCACCTCGTATCAGCACCTCACCCACCAGGGCCTCCTCCCCCTCCTTCAGGCTCATATTCTGATAACCAGCCGCGACACATGAATTACGATAGCGCAGCGTCAATGCCCCCGACCCCGGGTGGCTACAGGGCACCGAGCTACCCACCTCCTACCCCCGTGTCTCACCAGCCATCATATGAGCAGCATGGCGGATATGGCTCCAACCAGGAGCCATTCTACAACGTTTATTCGTCTGTGCCCGCCAAAAAGAAGAATACGCGCGCGTCTCAGGTTAGTATCGGCTCACACAAACTCAAAGGGATGTTATTAATTCATACTTGTAGGCATGTGACAGTTGTCGTCAACTAAAGGCGAAATGCGACGAAACGAAACCGTGTAAGACGTGTAAAGAGAAGGGCGTTGAATGCAAATATCGAGACCCTGTACCGAAAGCGTGGGTCCTTACATTACGGATTATAACCCTGATTTTGCTAAACTAACACGTGGGTTTAGAACGGATAAGGCTCAAGCGGACATCATGGACAGTTTGTCAGCTATGCAGAGCTCTCTCAGCACTATCCTCAACCAGTTTGGGCGATTTGACCAACGGTTGATCAAGATGGAATCCATGCTACCAAAGGCAACTACTGCTATCATGAAGTCTGAACATGTCACGGAAGACGAGTACAAGCGCATACCTCAGTCGCCTTACCCCACTAACGGTACACACAATGACCCTTACTATCATGAGCCACCCCGCGATCACCCTTCTTCAGAGCACGTCCCTCTCCGAATGATGGCCGAGGATGAGATGGAAGCTGAACCGGGGCCTCCCGTACCCCCTGGGGAGCCTGCCATCCCGATCAATCACACAACGCTGGCTGGACTTCTTCTGGAATGGCCTTCAATCCGCGAACTCACCAAGCATCATCTAGAGCGGGAAGGTATTCGGTACATCAGCGAGTACCCAATCAGCCAGGAACAGAACCGAGGCGTTTTGATTGTGTATGGGCGAGGTGAAGATTCCCATCCTTCGCGGCATACACGAGAGCCGACCGACCATGGAAACATTGATATCGCCGATGACTCATCCGATATGGCTTCTCCTTCTCCGGCTGCCGATTGGGGCCAACTGGGAGGTTTGAGCCCTCCCGATCAAGTAGAGTACAAGGGAGGGGTTCTTGCCTTTGACGGAAACCCGGATTTCTCAGAGCACAAAGTTTGGACATATGTCGAGAGTTTCAAGGACAATATTCTGAACATGCACCCCATCATTCAGCCCAAGACCCTCCACTACTGGGTTCGACACTTTCTCGAAACGCTCCCAACGTCGCACCCGCGTTCCTCAAAGCACCAGACCTCGAAGCCGGCTTTCGCGGTGGGAGGTGGCTCGCAAACGCCAACTGAGTCTTCAGGTTCGAAGAGGAAGCGATCGCCAGGTCCCGATGGATCCGAACCACCAACTCCAGCACCACCACGTGTTGGCCGACCCGATAGGTCCATCCACAGCGCGTTAGTGCTAACTGTGCTCGCCTTGGGCAAGATTTGTCTGTATCGCGACAACGTGCCGGATGTTGTGCATCCTACCGAGCTGCTGCCTCATGGAAGTCCGGTTCCTCGTAATGGCGCCGTTCCTCCTTCGCCGAACCAGGGTTCTCCTCCCGCATACTCTTCCCACTCACACTCTTCGGGGCTTCCGTCTCCCAAAGAGCAGGACCGGGGCCTCCACAGCCGCCGTTCCTCCATCCATGGTGCCGGAGGCTTGCGCTCCGGTTATAGTTTGAAAAAGAACTATGAGGTCATTCCCGGCCTCGAGTATTTTGCATATGCCACTGACATCCTTGGCAACCACACAGGAGCCTACAACAACATGAAAAACGTATACGCAAACATCTTTGCAGGACTCTACCAAGGACAACTTGCGCGGCCCATGGAGAGTTTCGCCTTTATCCACAAGGCTAGCCACAAGCTACAGGTCATCATGCGACCGTAAGTAATCTACCTCGACCCACGGCCCTCCACAATGTGCTAATATCTCTCAGGAGCCTGGACAAACTGCGTCGAATCAAGCGGAATAGCGAGTTCATCCAGGATATCAAGTATAACCAGCTCGCGTTGACATTTTGGACGTGCTTGCAGCTTGAGAGTGATCTTATCGCTGAGCTGCAGCTTCCACCCTCAGGACTGTTGTCTTATGAGGATGACATGCCTCATCCCAACATGTCTCTACTCGAGGGCTTCAATCAGCGAATCTTGGATAGCTATCCTGGACAATTGTATCTGCGAACGCATCTCAACAGCATCCACCGGATGTTCTACGCCCCTGAGGATCCTAGCAAAGCGGGTAAGGTGGGCAAGGACAAATTCAGGAATGTCGGGCTTGTGTCCGATGCAGTCTCAGGCATGCACTGGGTCGCACCTAGCTTTGCATTCCGTGAAGATGATCCTCCGGCAGACGATATCCTCGCGGCGAGACTGCGAGCCAAGTATTGGGGCGCCCAGGTCATCACATACCGACCCTTCATCCGACAGATCCTGCAGTTCTCGCAACTGATCAAGAATCATGCATCAAGCCCCAACTTTCCTGTCGTCAGCTCCGAATTCCGACAAGACGTGATTGCTCCCGTCATCCACCCCAAGACGAGGACCCATAACGACATTGATCCCCAGGTTGTTGAGCTAGCTAAGAAGGGTGTCAAGGCTCTCATCGAGAGTACAAGGGCATTCCATGGATTGGGTGAGAAGCGACCAATCATTACAAATGTTTTCGGCACGGCGCATGCGTAAGTAGAGGCTCGATCCTGTTGTGTGATGGATGGTAACTAACGGCCTGTAGGCAATGGGGAAATCTTCTGGTTCTCTCGGCTGCGTTCAAGGACACTGTTCTTTCGTCGTGCATCGACGAGGAATTGTTGAGGACCCTGTTCCACAAGACGATCTCTTTTCTGCGACAGTCCGCCACGGCAACAAGTTCTCTGCGAACGGATATGCACATTCTGGAAGGAATCCAGAGGGATCTGTTCCCAGGGCCTGAACCCCAGATGCACCCAAGCATGTCGAACAGCACCAGCGGTCCTGGATATCATACCCCGAGGCCGACCGCGATGGCTGCGCCACCCCCGGTGCCTCACTCAACAAACGACCACGTACTTCCGCGCCCTGTGCCTCATCATTTGCAGATGTCGTCGTCGTCGCAGGGCCAGTGAGGGAGTGGCATGGGGCAAGGAGCAAGATGACGTTGACCCTAGATTGATGAAAATGGGCGTTGAGGATTCTCACTAGTTAATCAGCACGGGAACGGCGTTTGGATACATGATTCGAGAAGCATGACTCTCGGGTTAATGATGCGGATTATTTGGACACTCGAGTCAAATGCGTGATATCAGTGGAACAGGCGGACTCTGGGAAATAGAGCGAATACCCCTTCCTGCGAATGGAATGCTGCTTGGCATCGTAACAAATTCTGGAGAGCATCCAAGCGAGCCATGTCGAACCTTGGATGATGCTTGGCTCTGGGTTGACGAGTCAAGATTGTGGATGAATTGTGTTATCAGTAAGCGGCGCTTGGAAACAAGGAAAATTTCTTCCTTTTTCATCCTTCTTCTCTCGTCTGGCACCAAATCATTTCAAAGATACCATCTATACCGGTACATACATGCTTTACAACATACACAAACATCTACAGGTTTTTATTATTTATTATTAGAGGACTGGATATCGTTATGGCATTCTTCGAGCATATGCATTTCACATGGCAAGGCAATCGTTTATCATGATGTTTGATCATTTACCTCTGCTTTTGGGGGTTTGATGTTATTTTATTGCATTCGCTCGTCATGTAGGAGACCTTGGACAAACCTAGCTTTTACTCAATAGACACAAACTTGTTTCTCATCCAACGTGGGTTATCAGAACTGTCTGCGTACGTCGAATCGCCGGCGTGTAAAATGCCATGATCATCCGCGAGGATTATATACTTCATGTGGATTCTTTCAGCTGGAGTCAGCATGAGCACAAACCATTGATTGGTATGCTCGTACGTTTGGGGGTGCCTCAGTGCCCAGGGTATTTTAGCAAAGCAAGGAGTTATCAGTATCACACTGATGCTATCCTGTGCTGGGCAGCTTTATATTACAGGCTCATCATTGGCGCAACTTTGTTTCATGGTTTCTCTGTCTCTTTTTTTTTTTTTCTTTTCTATCTTCTGATTAGGACAAACGCCCACTCAAATTAAATGACAAGAGGAAGAAGAGAAAGGAGTCGTTATGGAGGGGAACCGCGGGCTTTTTATCTCAGAATCGAGGTCAAGCTTTTCACTATGCATGCATGGTAAAATTTCACAGTACAGAACAGTACTGTATCTAGGTAGGTACCTACCTGGTAGATAGATGCTCTGGTTACCTGGAGGTATGTGGGATAAAATAACATCTTTGATGTCGAATATAAGCTTGGTCTACCTACCTCCCATTCTTGAAGCACTCAATGTTTATAACGTGTCATAAGACCGCCCGCCTTGTATCTTTGTTACCAAACAAGAAGCGTATCGCGGGAAGAGTGAACCTTTATCTATAAGCGACTCTTTCATATATCTAGGCAGCTCTTCTCCCGTCACGAGTCTACCAGCAGTATGGCACTCAACTAGAAAGAAGCCATGAACTCTTCTTCGGTTTCGATCAACTCGAGTCACCAGTCTAGCCGATCTTATAATACTAGTGCCTCAAGTAGGAGGGGCAACTTGTTGGACGGGTTGACACAAAACATGATAGTATGTATGCAAGGGAATAAATAGAACAAAATAACTACGGAGATAGTGCCTCAGTTCCCAGTTCAATTTAGCAAAGCGAGTAACTCTTGGAGTGGTACCAATGCTATTCTGCTGGGCTGCTTTCTGGCTACCTAGGTTCATCATCGGCGCTGCTTGTTTTGTGGTAACTTTTAAGAAGGACAAACACCTACTCATAGAGAGAAGAAGGAATAGGACGTCACTGAAGGGGAAGGAAGGACTCCTTATACCCAGACTTGAGGTCAGACTTTTTGCTGTGCATTGACATCATCCTCTTACCTAGGTAAGGCTCAAAAGCGCAAGCACGCACACATACACAACATAGAAGGCGCGGCTATGAAGTTACATCTTACATACATGAGATGGCTGTACTTTATACACGTCAGGTGCATTCAAGAGTCATACACGGCGTGACTGAGTTTTGATCCTTACATATCAGGGCAAGAGATGAGCTTCTATACCTACACAGTCCAACAGTGACCCAGAACCCATTACCTACCTAGGTAGCTAAGCTGACCCCTTAAGACCATGTTCAAGAGAAATTGTCGACCTCGTCCTTAGGTTCTATCTACTGGTCTCGCCATCAGAAGTAATATTAGCCATCTCCTCTACGTTCACACTTCCAGTTCCTGTATCACGACTGCAGGTTGCCTTTCTGACGTGGCTTGCTTTCATTTGGGCTGGAGCTCAAGACTCTCACCTACCTAGTGAAGTACAATGGGATTACTACAGCCTCGAAAAGCACCTTGACTTCCTGATGCGTGTGCTTTCTTCCTAAGATGCTAACCTCCTGCTTCTATAGTAGTGAGTGACGTGTCCTCTCTGGATGAAACTTTTTTGGTAAGGTGCTTTCAATAACCAGCTTCAGTTGCAGAAGTCATGGCTGTCGTAATCTCGTAGTAGGACATGATAGAGCAGCAACAGAGCGAGTTCCCTCCAGAGCACTGTGACTAAGGTAGGTAGGCAGCTGCTCTGCTCGCCACAATGTATTGACTGACTTTGTGAACAAGCGTTTCCTTCCGCGGCAGAAAGGGAGTCTTTCTGTTAAGACATGTGGCGGCCAGACATGGTCATTTCCAGACAGGGAAGGCATTACAAAGTGAATGAACCTTCGCCTATAGGCGGCTCCTTCCATTATGCATTCGCTTTTTCTCAGCATAATGCTTTGAAGACAATGAAGCGCTACATCTTGAAAACTGCCACAAAATATACCGCAGGTTCGTGACGAAGGGTTCTCTATGATTTGAGCAGACCCAGGTCAGCGGCATTGGTGGAATTATAAGTACATGCAATGTCCAGCAGAGCCAGTATATCAATTCTCAGGGCATAGTTTGAGGAATGAATACATCCTATAGTCTTTATCATAATCAAGTAGTGCCTACTCATATTCGAGTTGACACTTTCCTAATGAATCGCACGAAGGCAGGTTGTAGGCGATGATAATACTCTTCTGCAACTCTTTCTTAAATCGATTCTAAGGCTATCCTAATCATGGCAACTCCAAGATTTAACAGTCTCAATGAGGGAAGTAGCGAAGACATATCTCACAGTTATAAAAGATCCGGTCCCCCCTTCGTCGTCCTCATTCAGTCTTCCCTCTTCATCCCTCATCACTTCACCTTCACTGCCTCTCTCATCACGCCATTGCTTGTTCAGTGCCTTCACCATCACTACCACATGGCTTGGTCTCACACTTCTTCACAAACGGCAATTCGATCTTTTAGCCCTTGTGAGGCAAGCAGTTGCTAGCATCAAGTGTCAACCCCAATTACCATGTTGCTGATGATGCGCAGTCAGTGTCTGGGCACGCACATGTTTGACAATCGTGCAAGGTGTCCTTGAATAAGCGTGCAGATCTTGAATTGATGTAGTAGTACCAAAGAGGATATCTTGCTTTCCTGTCAACGTCTCGTCTTGTACTTCTCTTGACCAGATAGCCATTCATTTACCGTCCTACATCAAGACCATCCATCTTTGCAAATCCGATTGTCAAAGGCATCTTAACTCATCCCCCCTTTTTCAACGTATTGCAAAATTCCACTGCCCCCAAAACGCCTTGCGCAATGCAAATAGAACCCAGTGCCCGAGGATATATAACCATTTTCGAACCTCTCCTCCCCCATCTCTCATGTTACACATGTGCCTTTGTGTCAATCTACAGAGTTCCCACCATTAGACTCTCAAGCATACCTCCCGTCTGGCAAGCAACCTGTGCCCTCTCGACCTCGACTTTCACTCTGCGATGGAGCGTTCTGAAACCTTCGTGCAACTCTGCTGAGCCGCCCACGAATTCGGCGTACAGGTCGAGGAGGTGAAGGCCGACTTCAACGCAGACGCTGACGTATCGAGGATCGCAGATGTGACTGCATACCCACTTAAGAATAGGCTGCACGGTGTGCTCATCTCGAGACTCGAGGGCTTCACGGAGGGCGCTGCGGTGACGGAGGGCAAGAAGGAGGGTGAGGACGTTGAGGGGGGAGTGCTCGGCAGATTGCTTATCGAGGACTTGGTCCATGGCACGGGCGTATCGTGCGTGTCGGAGATCGCTTTGCCAGGGACGTTCCTTTTTCCTATGCACTCTGGGCTCGTTGGCAATCACCACGTCGGCTCCCTCGCCAACCATGTCGAGCTTCTTTGAAGCAGCGACCCTGCGCTTTCTCTTCTTCCTCTTGGCGTCGTGCGCCTCAATCGTGCCGGCCACGAGAGCAGCCATCTCCTTCTCGCGCTCGGCTTCCCTGCCGGCCTCGATACCAGTGAGACGGGTGCGCACGCTCAGCACACCAGACTGCATACCGACTGCGAGATGACGATCGCTCGACTCGGCATCATCGCTTGAGGGGATGACCTTGACCGACAGAACAGGGGATTGGTACTTGGTGCTGGAGACAACATTCCAACCGGTCGTCTCGAAGACCTTTACGTGACCCTCAAGACCACCACTGACAAGTCGACGACCATTTGAGGCCAGGCAGAGAGACGTGACTGTCTTTTGATGGTTGGTAATCATGTGTAGCGGACGAGCGGCGACGAGGTCAAGAACACTGATGGAGTTCTCAGCCGCAGCCAAAACTGTCGTTCCGGAGGGCATCGACAGAACATCCTCAACAGGAGCAGCGTGCTTGAAAGTCATGACGGCGCTGTTGCTCCCCGTTCTGGGATCCCACAGCTTGACGGTAGAATCGTAACTACCCGAGATGATCATGTTGGACATGGTACCAGGCATAAAGTTGGCGCTTCGAACATAATCTGAATGACCGACGAACGTTCTCGTAGGCTGATTGCTGGGGAGATCCCACAATCGAACCGTCTTGTCGTCGCTCGCACTCAGCAACGTTGTCAGCTCAATGGGTGAGAATTTCGTCGTCCAGACAGGCTGCTTATGGTCCGTCCAAGTTTTGAGAATAGCTCTCGAGTTGACGTCGAAGACCTGGATCTTTCCCGTATCATCGCCCGCGACCAGGATCCTCCCATCCTTTCTAATCTCTCCGCTGCGCGCCACATCGCCGAAGCGCGTGATGGTCTTGAGAAGCTTGCGTGTCCTGTTCGAGTAGATCTGCACGCGCGTACCCGTCGTGACAGCGAAGGAGTCGCTGTTGCACGAGATGTGAACGACGGGGTATGAAGTCGGCGAGGGGATGAGGAGTTGATTCTTGAACGTCTTCCAGTAGCGTTGCTCTGCGGTGACGGGCGTAGGACCCGAGGGCAGCTTAAGCTGTGGAAGAGGTCCCACCTGAGCTGCCATTGTGGTTTGATCTCGATTGGATGTTGGGACTTTTCGGATGAAGATATCGAGTGGTGGATGTATTGGGTGGATGAAAGGTTGCGATCAAGAATGGCTGTGATATTTTTTTTTCTGCGATAAGATAAGACATATTTTTCCTTTCGTACAGTACCTACCTAACCAGAAAGGTTAGAGGGCTGGGGAAGGTGGGGTACTACCACTGATGCCACTGAGCTTTCAGCACTGGATCACTGAGCTTAGCGTATATTAGTGGTGTTAATATTGGCTTCACTGTGTGCAAAGATGGGTGCGCATTCATTCGCCCATTCTTGACGGCATCACTTCAATTTACCCAAATACCTGCTGAGGCTTTGTCCTCTTGTTCACACAAGCATCTATCTCATCGCCACTTCTAATATCAATCACTTCCCTTCCAGAAAATACACTTCTTAACTTTGATGCGAAATCCAATTTGTCTAGTGTTTCTATAACTAGCATGCAAATGTTCAAAACTCCAACATGACCTTATTACCATCTCCCAGGTGAACCTCCCATTCAAATGATATGCCTAACAAAACGCCTTCAACCATTATCCACCGTGCCTTAATTTAATGTACATTCAATCCTCATTCGTTTTACTTCATTTCCTCAATATCCTCCCTTTCGTCGAGATCTGCCTGCCCCTATGTCGATGCGCTGCATCTCATGCATCAGCGCCAACTCAGTTCCCGATCCGTTTGCGCCGCTCATGAGGGCAAGCGGAACTTTAGCTGGGATTGGAGGTGCACCATGCATTGGTCCGCGGTGAGTATTTTCAAAGTCCCTATCCCAGGTGGCTGCTCGTGGAAGCCCTCGCAGTGAGCTGTACCCTTGCCTCTCTTGATAATTGTCCTTAGAAATTGGCGCCAGAGGACTGGATGCCGCAGGAGAGTTCCCTGCCGATGCTGGATTGTTCCGCTTTTGCAGACGGGTACGCCCTGCACTGGCTGGTGGCGTGCGAGGATCCTCAAATGTGTACGACGAGCTGCCCACTGCCGACATCGAGTGCCGTCCTGCTCTAGGCTGTCTGCGCGTACTAGGTGGAAGAGGCTGTGCACCTGTGAGCCGTGGACGTGGCTCAGGTGCTGGCGGTTCATCTCGACCCTTCTTCTCAGGCTCGGGAGCCCAAGACTCCATAGGGAGATGGTCGGATGGATCAATCTCTCGACCGTCGTACGTGATGATCTTGGTATCATTACTGACCATAAAATCAGGTGGAGGAGTCGTTCCATCCTTTGAAGACACAACAGTAGGGTTCAATGCATCATATGAGTCAGGACCGAATGGAATCTCGGACGATCTTCTGCCCTCTGAGGGTGGCGGCGCAGGACTGACTGACTTCCTCTTGATGTGGTGATTGGGGTTCGGGCTTGTGCGAGGATTTGGTGAGACTGCTCGAGCATTGCTCATATGCGGTTGCTCTGGAACACTTGGGTACGCAATAGCCCGACGATCGTATGGCTGAACAGCATATGCTTGCTCGGGAGTCTGCTCGAAGCCATGGAACGATTCATTTCGCGGACGTCCTCGCGTTGGCGTGGACATGCCCTGCGAATGCGAACGCTGCCTCCAGTCCCGCCGGCGGCCCTCGTTGATCAGGTCTGTCAGTTCCTGGGACTGGTTGGCATCGAGACCGGGTACAAGCGCAGCCGGCACCCCCGCGGCGTAACCAGGTGAGCTCTGAACGTGTGTCATCTGCATGTCAGCAGGATTGCCGCTGTGATAACTCTGGCTGCTGTGAGAAGCATGACCTCTGTTAGTAGGGCTTCGCGAATAGTCGTGACCATGAGTCGGGGAGACAGAATAGGGGTCCTCATCACGGTAGTCTTGCGTTGGTGAGTAATCATCTCGATAAGCAGGAGTTCGCGGCGACCGGCGCAGCACTAGAGGAGCTGGGCTCTCGGCTTCATCGTAACCAATCTGCTCAGGAGGTTGCATTCGAGACGAGCTGTGCCTATACCCCTGGGAGTATGTGCTGGGATTCTCAGGTACATCCTCTACCGTAGGCTGCATCGAACGATAGTTTTGATCATAGCTGGCATCATAAGAGTTGTGCCTAGGTGCTACATCGTACTCGACAGCATTGGGGGCGTGGTTAGGGTTGGTAGGGGCAGAATCATAGCCACGGAACGCAGGTCGACCGGGATATGCAGCCACCGAGTGTCTCTGGGCCTCACTTCGAAGCACGTCGTGCCTCATATGGTTCAACCTGCTGGGCGATGCATCATAGCTGCCTCTCGGCACGAGCTCCTGGCTTGCGCTGTTGTTGCGGCTTCGGTGCGCTGGTGGTGGTGGCGGACGCTCACCATCAATGGGAGAGAATTGCCTGGGATCGTCTAGTGGAAACGGCTCGTAGGGATCCTGTTGAGGGTAGTGTCCCCTGTATTCAATCTGCTCTTGCTGGTGCATGTATTGCTGACTATAGTCGCGGTCTTCCAACTGCTGGGGAGACCCCTCATAAGGGTTGAACGATCTCCTGTCCGGACGGACAAGCTCATGGCGCGTTGGAGTGGTATACTCCGAAGGCGGCTGTGGTGCATGTGGTGATGGAGAGTGCTGTTCTGGATGACGGCGCGACGGAGGATGTGATGGCG
This sequence comes from Fusarium dimerum, assembly GCA_013623525.1. Lineage (NCBI taxonomy): Eukaryota > Fungi > Ascomycota > Sordariomycetes > Hypocreales > Nectriaceae > Fusarium > Fusarium dimerum. The sequence continues at coordinate 11,459 of JABGLY010000112.1, forward strand.
GGGTACTATACTCGACAGCTTGAAGTGGAGACTGAGCAGTGACATATGCTGAATGCGAGGGCCTCTTGGCGTGGTTGCGCGGTGGTGTTTGGTGATCCGGGTTGGGATGAGGTGCAGGAAGCGCTGGTGGTGCCGATGCTGGAGCTGGGACAGGAGTTGGAAATGCTTTGGGGCCAGCAGGTACAGCTGGAGCAACAGGAGGAGCCTCGCCAGTAACAGGATCTGAGGGCAATGGACGCCTCCTGACAGCTGTTCTCTGCTTGACGGAGCCTTTATCTTGCTCTGCAGAGGCAGAAGTGGACTGCCTAGGCTTCGAGGCAGGCTTTTCTGGTTTGGGTCGAGTATCGTAGTAGGTGATTTCGATTCGAATCTCTCCTGCATATTTGCCCCGACATGATAATGTTTGCCAGACGTCATTCTGGCCTCCACCGGGCACGATGATGCCTCTGAGATCGATCCATGCCTCGCCGATCAAGTCAGTTCGCTTATCATCTGTGAAAACCGAGATCTTGAGCTGGTAATAGTCTGGGGATTCGTGAACGGTGAATCGCAATTCCTGATCCCTAAAGAAAAAGAAAGAAAGGAAAAAAGATCAGCTCGAGTGCGATTGCAGTACACGCAGGAGTACGATGCTTACCATTTGGGTGTTTGTCCACCGCGAATATCTGTTGTCGTCTTCTTGGCTTCCTTTCCTAGTCTGGCTGCACAGTAGGGATCTTGTTTGCCGATCGTCTTGCGGTTCGGTAAATTCTTGGCCCTGTCAACGATGGCCACGAGGGTGCCAATCTCGGGTCCATCGACAGTCATGTCGGCAAATATGCCCGCCGTGTGTGCTGCATTGAGCAGGTTCTTTGTCTTTGAAGCCATCATGGCTTGGGGTGTTGTGAAGGTTGAACAACAAACCCAGGGGCGGGTGTTAAGCTAAATGAAGGGATGCTGTGCTTTGCTGTGCTGTGCTGCGCTGTTGTTGATGTTGTTGTCCAAGGTTTGTTTACATGAGCCAGGGCAGTCATCAACTAGGGTCCGGGACTAGTTCAACGCCAACAATACCAACAAAGGAATAATTAAAAAGAACGAATAGGTTGTGATAATTGAAATGACAGAGCTGACCAAGTAGGAAAAGAAGAGCAGGAAATGGCGTCGAGTAAACCACGGTAAGATTAGCGAGAGGCTAAGGTTTGAGCCAGCTTGATAGGCGTCTGTCTGGGTGTGTGCTTGTTGAAAAGAGAAAGGCGAATTTGTTTCGAGAAAAGAGAAGCAGAGAACGAGTAGGAAAGCCGTTTGACTTATGGGTAGTAATAGGGTGTGGACGTCAAAGTAGTAGGTATGCGGGTAAGTAGAGTAGATAAGGTAGGCGTCGCTGGAGGGAGGGAGGTAGGTAGGAGAAGGGCGTATTTCAGATAAAGGCTTTTTGTTTTTGGTCTGACCAGTGACGAAATGATGTAGGTCACCAAATATTACATCCAAGGTCGGATGTTTCGGGGGGCTGTAGTGGTTAGTATACCTAGTAAACGAACGACCAAGTAACGTCCTTCTTTTTTTTTTTTTCGTCGACAACTCGGAGCTGGATCCACGTTCAAGGATTTACGTGAAGGAATGAGGAAGGAAAAGGAAACAGAAATTCTTCCCTTCGTTTCCCTCGAAAAGATTGTGATCAAGTAAAAAAGAGCTGGATATCAAAAGTGTTGTATAGGCCAAGCTTGCGTGTGGTTGGGGTCACGAATCCGGTAGTTTCAGTGGGCCGCAGTGCGAAGTGGAAACATGGCGGGGCTTTTTAGCGGGTGGCTGGGCTGGAAACGGGGGAGGCTGGAGGGCTGGTGCTCACCATTGC
>JABGLY010000113.1:0-55871 GCA_013623525.1 Fusarium dimerum
TCCTTTGTAACCCTACTATGGAGGCTGATCTTTTCTTGTAGATCAGCAGGCATGAACCATGAAAGAACACTGTCGGGGATTGAGAGTCGTTTTGCTGCGTGAATCATGGTGAAGTACCTTGTAAACTCTAGGATGAGAGACACGTATGGATCTTGAGTCCAGTTGGCGATAGAGTTGAACGATTCGCCAAATGTAAGCTCGCCTAGTTCTCATCAGCACGAAGACCTACAAAATTGTCATTGCAGCCGTAGCAACTAACCAATGATGTCAAAAGTGATATAATTATACACAGCCGACATGTCGATGCATTTAGAACCTGGGTGGCCATGTTCACCAATCTGCTTGACAAAAAGATTTACGTGGCTCCGGATACTGGCCTCGGCCTCACGGAGTGCTAGAGCACTGAAGGCGTGGGAGAGCGAGCGCCGTTGTTTCTGATGCTGCTTTCGATCGATGGTGAACACAATATCTTGTTTCTCCCCCGGGGTGCAACGGTCATAGAATGTTTGGTTCTTCGGGAAATATATCTTGCTGCCAGCGGCATGGTGGTAGATGTCTTTATATGCCTGCGGAGTCTTGAAACTGAGTGCATTGGGTGCAACTCTGACCACGTTTCCGTATCGTTTGTGCGCCTGCCTCATCTCAAAGGGGTACTGTCCACCAGTCCATACCCAGATAAACCATAGCTAGACCATAGATCAATATTGGATTACCTAGATGAGAAGGCCTTCACTCTGGCTACTCACCTGACAAACTGCAGCCAGCATGGGGCCAGGATATCTGGCCAAAGGGTGGAAAAACAGGCGGTATGTGACCAAACTTAACAATGCAAATAGTATCTGTTCCAGCTGATAAGCAGCGGGTTCCAGGTGCTATCAGAGATTGGAAGTTGTCTGAAGTACCAGTGGAATGAAGACAACGATTACAATAAGATTAGAACCTCTGGTGAAACCTCACAGCGCTGAGGCATTGAACTGGAACATTCTTGGCCACATCTTCATCTCGAATCTCATGTGTCAATGCTGGTGAAAACAACTTTGCTGGCAGAGTGCTGGCCGTTGAGAGTCTGCGGATTGCGATTTTCTTCACTGGACGAGACCTAAATTGCTGTAGAGTGGATTCAAACATTCCACTTCGTGGCAACCAGTTCTTTTTTATATCACCGGAAATTACTTTCTTGCTTATTCATAATGCCCGAATCTAATTTTCACTTTTTGTCCAACAGTCTACTTGGATCTATGACACAATCTCTCAAAGTCCGGTTCTACGCTTGTAGGCACTACAAAAGAATTCTTGATTAGCTTGCCTCAGGATTGCTGCTGAATTTGACCGGGTTTGATGGGTCGGAAGAGAGCTGAATGAACCCATGGCAGACTGGAAGCTAGAGCAGGCCGTAAGCGACAGTTAAGTTTGGGGGCATTGGGTTGTATAAGCAGAATTTCGAATCCTGCTCTGATGAAGCCTTGTTGCTGTCCGATAGTGACACCATAATATTGAGAGACATGAAGCCGAGACCTAACTGTTGAGAAATGGACTGGACTGCGATAAGGAAGATGCGGCTGTATTACTCACTTTCATGTTTAGCCGCTGAATATTGGATTCGGTCAGTGAGCCACGCCTTACGATATTACTTGATCTTTTTGGAAGGACAAAACCTAAACTCAATGTGATCCCCGGACTCAAAGCGGGCAGACTCAGGCCTGTGGCCTCCGTTGAGGGACAGGCTGAAAGTGGCACTTCCAATATCACAAAGGCTATCAAGACGATCTCTCAAGAAATGAATTGCACCCTATTGACCTGCGCAATGATCTGATTCTGACACCGAGGAGACAACCTAATGCACAGCTCATATTAGGCTTAAACGACATGGTTTATCAGTACTACGTAGCATCGCGAGAGGCACAGTTAGAGTTCACGGAGATGAAATATAATTCAATTCGAGCAAGTCAGGATTGAAACCGGAGCAGTATGTAGTCAATAGGATGTTCTGGCAATAAAGAAGTGCCCCGGTTCAAAAGAAACCCTGTTGAGGCATCCCATGGAATCTGGTCTTCCTCGTCTCCATACACTATTTTATGTGACTCATACGCATTTCCGATGATCGGTATCACGACCTGAAGTTGACCAGTTGGCGTTGGAAGTGAGCCGGAGTCGTGGTGGATAGCATAGGGGATGCCGTTAGAATACTCTCCTCCTACAAGGAACCCTTGCGTGACCTGCATCGTTAGTACGCATTAGAATAAGCATTAATGGAACTTACCAAGCATTTAAATGCCTCTCTCACTACCTTAGAGCTTCTTGGCCGTTCGTATGAATACATCTGAGTCTCCGCTGGAATGTTAGGTGGCATTGGGTTGAAGCCACGCAACTGAGCCGCAAGACTCAGCACTATCGATTTCAGGCGCGGAGATAGCTTGAAGACCGTGTAGTGCTTTACGATGCAAGTAGGCGATGTGATGGGTATGGCAGAAGGTTGTCGGCAAACTAGATCTCGAGTTCCGAACGCGGTTTTAAACACCAGGTATTCACTTTCGCCAAGAAGCCGACTACTCAGGGCCTCGGAAATGCTATTCCAGCTACCATTCACTGCTTAGCTTATCCACATGCCGGTGCCGATGATGATATACGTACTTGAGATGAGGGCAAGTGTATCGCACTAAGAAGGGAATGTAGAGGAGTAGCGACCCCTGAATCTCTGACGTGGGCCTTTGGATCACGAACACAGACTTGAACCTATCGGGATGTTCTCCGTATTGGCGCAAATGTGACCTTTGAGGACGTACTGGATTATGTGTCAACACGGCACAGCTGAGAAACTTTTCCCTACCTACTGTAGAGAATGGATTCGAATGCGCGATGCAGGAGACCTTCCAGGTACAGCTCGTCAAGGATAATGACCAGCCTCACTACTGACTTCATGTATACCTCTAGCATGACCTCCTGCAGCGTAGGGTTATCGAAAAAGTCTCGCAGTTCAGAGTACACGACTTGTCTATCGATCAAACCACAGCATAGAGCAACGTACCGACTGGCCAGGAAGACGAGCTCATAGAGATAAGTCTTCTTCGCTGGATCCAGGAGACCATTCAACGTATCGACCATTGTTTCCACAGTATCGAAGCCATGTCGCTGCCTCGCCCCCCGCCATTCCTCCTCGTTCCTTGGCACAGCTTCGGCCAATTTGTCCCAGGTGGACTCGTGGGTGCGCTGACGGCGAGGAGTGGGACAGGGATCTCGAATTCGAAAGCAGTTAAAGGAGCCCACGGACGAGTACCGGATTGTTGGTGTGCCGCTCATTCTCACGTTCCTGAAATCTGAGTCAGGCATGAACGGGGGGAAAAGCAGACCATGCTTGCTGTTGTGAGAGCTTTTCAACCTGACGTGTTACCCCTCCTAACCGCTTTAGGGTTACGCAGGTAGAAGTTGACCATCTGGATCCATAAGGGTGGGGGGCTTGAAACAATCGTACCATCCATCCATCCCAACATACTTTAACGCCAGCGACGCTCAGAGGAGCGTAATGCATACGAGAATTACACATAGGTTCCCAGACAAGTACCTAACGTGTTAAGTAAAAAAGGGGGGAGAGAAAAAGAAAATGGAGCAGTTAATGCGGTGATTAGTATTTAAAAGGATGTGCACACTGGCGATCTAGACGTAGTCTGTATCAACTTAAACTCATTCGACTCAGCATCTCCGGTATTCTAAACCTCTCTTTTCTTTTCGTGCCTTAATGCCCTGCCCTTCTCTCCTTTCATCACGCTTTTAGCCTCCGCGGTACACACGAAATAACTGGCGTTCCAAAACCCGGCCCAAGACCTAAACCGCACTAAACATGGCATCTGCCGCATATCTCAGAATTATGCTGCCCATTGTGCTTGGTGCAATTGCTGTTGGTGCCTCAATTGCCACCTACATTCTCTTCAAGACTCGTTACAAAAGAAACAGGTGCAGCAGATCAGAGCCGGATCATGGTGCCTCTATTCATCCGAGCTTCGTATCGGACGCACATACGGAGAACTATCTAAATCCAATTCCAGCTGCAGTTCCCCTACAGTACCTGCCACCTATAACCTCTATACCAACTATAGCCATTTTCGGAGAACAAGAAACGATAAACCGGTGGCTACAAGGAAGAGGTCTCGGCGAGGGCCCAAGCTGGGACAGTTGGGCTGGTTCATTCAACATTCGATGCAATCCGCCTCTTGAGCATGATCACTTCGATGGTGCGATTCTTCTTCATGACACAACCCCGGATGACAAGGAGACATTGAAGGCGTTGGGGAAGCCCGTTATGGTCGAAAGTCCAGATCCCATTCGCGATATGTCATGGTCAAAAGATTGGGCGGCGAGTCTGACTTTCCCCTTCAAAGCAATACTGGCGGAAGTACGTGTGAGGCAAGGAACGGTTACCACGACTTGGGTTTAATGGATGGGTTAAATGTATCTAAGTGGCTCAGGCGTCTTAGTGAAAGGCCAACATCTTACGCAATCAATTTTTATTCCACTCATACAGGGCACAAGCTGCGGGTTAGCAAAGTTCTTTGTGATTTAGATTAATTTAATGTTGCCCTTTTGAAATTCAACCGGCGAAACTTGATGGTAAGATAGATTTGCGCATGGCCGCAGGCCCAGCATCCCAGGCCAGGAGTCTGTTTGCATCAAATGTTTTGAACCGCTGAGAAAGTAGATAAACTGTAAGAATGCTAGGTGCCAAATGAGAGGCTGCTGGATCCAACGGACAAACAGATATGCATTCCTAGAAACTCACAGTTAGATATTTCGGCTTTTTTCTTCGCAAGGGGGGGATAAACCTCCACGGTCTCGTCTTCTGGCTGTGATCAAGGTTGCAAATATACTGCAGGACGGGCTGACCATCATAAGGGAGAATACCAGTCCGGCCCAGACCTGGTTTCTACTGTATCGACTTTCTGTTCTAGTAGCTCTTTCATGGCACTAGCGTGTGCCAGACTTGAGTGTGTGTTATATCTTCGTCGTCTCCCTGTTGGAGAGTAGACCCACCGTGCTCTTTGCAAGTTCAAATTGCAGGTTCACCTTCATGTGAAGTTCAAGGATGCACTTTAGCTGTGAAATAGGGATACCCCTGTCTCAGGAATTGGAGGTAATAATATTTGTCAGCGATGATTGTAATCTAGAATGACATGTGGTTCAGCTGGGAGGCCTACGTGTCGTGTAAGGCAACTAAGCTGTTCTGATTTTCATGCAAGCGTGGCATAGGCCTGCAGAGATTTCCCTACGGGCAAGGCATAAGTAGGGACACTGTAATTAGGAACGTAGTGTTATTATATGTAGCTCAACCATACTTCAACACATTGATCTGTATATCCCAATCGACTTCTGTGTCCAAAATGCACTCGCAACAGAAATTCCGTTCTCCCTTCTATTTCACTTGCCCTACCGTCAGAGTAGTTCTTAACATGGTCCTCTCTCATCTATCGGCTACCGAATCTGCCAACGTTCTAGCCATTCTCAGACTTCTCAGCGAACCATACCTGAGAGCGAAATATCTTCACCCCAGCCGCGATATTCCGGAATTTGGTCCTTGGATTCATGAATCCCGCGCGAGAGAATACAGTTTGTTCCTCGTCGGTAAAGATGTCATTCGTTTCCACAACAGGATCAACAATCCACTGGCCTACTGGAAGAACAAGCGGGGAGAGATGTACCGTGAAGAGAAGCCTCTGCGGCTATGGCTGGTCACGACAGCCCCTTATCGGGAGGGCCGCAACAGGCCGCCCCAGTTCATAACGCCACCTGGAAGCCACGAAGCAAGCAACGCAATATCATACTTCTCGCGGGAAACACCTTGGGTGCACAGCAACTTGGAAAACACGAACAATCTGGAGATCGTGTGGGCCGAGCCGCCTCAGGTGCAAAGGATGGATGGATATCATGCGCAATTGTGCCCATTGCAGGTCGACGACAGAGGCCCGAAAGACATCATGTGTGGAATACATCACGACTCAAGCGGTTCAGCAAACTGCAGTCGATTCTCTCCAGGGGCTAACATCAACTGGTCGTCACGCAACGGGAACCGCCAGTTGGCAGTGGAGATGCCCTACCTAGACCTGGAAACCGGGAATCTGCAATGCTTCTGGCCGGTTAATGCTTTCCAAGGCTTCCAGATTGAAGATTGGGCTTGTATAGTTTGTTTGCGGTGTTCAGGTGCCCCAGAGGAGTCACTATTCACCTGTGAAGTGCAAGGGATTCCTTGGCCACGGAAGTAGATGGCGGACGATGCATTGTTACATCAAGTATTTAGCCACCCTGTCCATAAGTTCCCAACACTACAAAACCGCTTCTTATAATCGCAACCTCCTACGCATGTACATTGCAAGTACAGACCGTGAATTTGTCTGGATGATCACCATCACCCGTCATGATCAAGGCAAGGTGTGTCATTAGGCAATTATTGCTCATACACTGATGACCATATTATGTCATGAGGTACTTCAAATGGTAGATCAAGGGCATTTTCCACGTTGATGTTGATGTTTAAACATCTGCCCAATGATGTTTCATGAGTAAATATCATACTCTGCTGCAACCTCTAAAGCATATCATTCACCCTAAGCTTCTATATCTAGTCCCTCCTGGTACTACTAACTCTCTGTTACATTCCATTGCCATGTTCACATCTACTAGCGACGGAATTTCTACCATGATATGAGGGATCTTGCAGTCCTTAATTAAAGTTGGGTCGTCAAATGCGCAACTATGGGCATAGGGACACGCTTCTTGAGCCATGGGCTACTTGGTTTGCCGGTTGTGCTGTCCGCGAGTCTGCCATAGGGGTAGACTTCACCTTCACCATGCAACAAGCAGCCTTCACGTCCAAACCTGCCACCTAGGTAGCTTGCTATGAATGGTGGCATAATTCTCAACGAAACGAGGCTTTACAGCTCTCCAGAGTCGGTTCACCACTCACGTTTCGACGCACGATGGATAAGCCTTTCAGCTGACAGCCAAAAAGATTTCTTATTGAGGTCCGATCCTCTAGCGTATTTTGCATTTCCTATATAGTTCAGTGTGAAAGCTGTGAAACCTGTAGTTCATGATTCAAGAACATGGAATCAGCCAAAAGAATACTCTTATCAGCAACAAGACGGAAGTATTATCCCTAGTTCTAGTTAGCTTGATGATTTGACTTAAATTGACGCGCCAAACCATTCGTACTCTGTGAGCCTTCAAGAAATCGTAGAAAGATACAGGACTAAGGAAGGTGTCAGCTTGACCAAGTACGCAGTAGCATGTCTAGGGTTGATAATCTGTTAGCATGAGATCTACATCTCTTGCTTTACTTCTAGCGATTGCCGTCAAGTCATCCCTCGCTTTTTTGGAGACTGATGCTGTTTCCATGTGTTAGTTTCCAAAACAGCAAGAGGAGAGGAGAGCACGAACCTACTATGGCAGACGGCTTCTTCGATGACCCGTAAGGCAACTTTGACACAAGCTCGTCTTGAAGAATTCGATGGAGAGGCATAGATGCCCAGTGAAAGACAACTCTTGATCCCAGTGGTATGACATCTGCCTTGTCTTCTACGATGTCCTGGTCAATTCGGTCAAAAGAGTCCTGCGAAGTATCTCCTGACTTGACTATCGCTTGCTCGGCATGCTGAATACCGGTATCTGATCCGTCTTGATAAATAGATATGTAGACGATCTTGGCATGTTGCTTGTGGCAGATCGGGCAGACGCTGCTTCCACCTTGTTCATCCATTTCTAGAGCTTGGTTCACGAAGCTTCTCAAGGCAATTTTTAGCTCTACGGCTGTTAGCCAACAGAAACACGTCAGTTGATACAGCATGTATATACCCTGTGTCTTTATTTGCCAAATTAGATGGATTCTGCTGTTTCGACTCTTGTGTTGATGAGTTGCGTAAGTGAGCCAGTTTAAGTAAGGTAGAACGGCAAGGATACCCATGTCTGTAGCGATCAACAAAACATTATCATATCCATCTACGGGAAATGTTGGCCCATATGGTCCTGTGAATGAGACCTTACGTGTCGTATCGCCATATTCCAATATCTCAAGCAGACTTCTTGTCAGACCCTCCTGTACTTGCGCTATCAAGACAATGGAGCTAATTGGTTCCGGCGACCATGATACCACGGTAAAAGGATGACTCTGGAAAGCAGATAGAGCGTTGATAGGTATCCATAAGTTGATGTACTGTCCTGGCTTAATACGTCTTTCTTTGCGTAAATGGATGGTCATTTGTATGTGACTATTGACATAAGATATTCTGGTGGGCTGAAGGTTGAATCCATTGTTAAATGAAGTTATGGTCATTTGTGCTCCCGCGGTAAACAAGAACAGTCCGAGTATAATGTAGAAATACAGTTGGGGGAACAAGTTCCGGGTTGGGATGTGAAACCAAACGGCAAACAAGAAGGTTATAGCGCATAGGTGATGTGTGAAGAGTAGCAGTTCATAGGGTATGAGCCTTGAGAAGAATGATATTGGCAATACAAGAAAGAAAATAACGAGCAATGCCTAACACCCATTAGTCCAAATAACATTTTTATAGGCCGAGGTTAACTTACAATGAAACCCCAAAGAATGTTGGTTTCGCTCAACGTCAGGCTTTTCTGAGTCATGACTCCAATTGCATGGAAGAGCATGAGCACCAAGACCATGTAGCCAGCTCCTGCATGAAGACGATGTTTGGATCGAAGACTTACATGCAGGATATCGGCAACGAAACCAAGGCATGGTCCCGTATAGAGTAACAAAGTGTTGATTAATGCAAGCGTGCCTGCACGGGCAAGTACCTCATCTATGCTTGATGCATTGACAAATATGCAGCAGATGTTTGCTCCAAGATGAACTGCGAAAACAAAAGAGTAGTTGAGATGTCCCGGAAGTATTGATGGTAGGTACTGCAAGAGGAATTTCAGTATCAACTTTAGATGTGGTAGAATAGAGATCGTGAGAAGCAAAATTCCTAACCCTACTGCATATGCGAATGTGATTTTAACTTCATCCAGCATCTCGAAGATTATTCAACAAAGTAGCAATAAGGGAACGAAGCATTGTTATACTTACATTGAAAAAGCTGGTGTTGGCTTGATGCCACAATCAGCAGCCATCCCAAGATCATTCTAAGAGGTTTTAGACGACCAGAACCTGGATCTTCAAGGTTTCTTCAAGAGTAGTAGCAGTTGTTTTAAGCCTACCTGTTGTTCTCGAAAGTTGATTTGGTATGCGCATAAGCGATCAAGTTAGGCATGTTCCATTTACAATCAGGTCCCGCACAGCTTCAGCGGCTTGCCTACGCTGTCTGCTATTCTTCCGAGATCGCCATATTTAGCCGCTGCTCATTTTGGGAAAAGACGACCAAGAAAGCTTTGAAATTCTTCCAGCCAGTGATCATGTACTGTGGTACTGTAAACACTGCCACCTTCCGCGTCAAAGTAACATGGTCTTTGTGAAACCTAAGATGGGGACGTCTAGGTACTTGACTCTACCTCGCAAGCAGATGTTTTATCAGAATTTGACCGTTCTAGGGGACGCGTCAGCAGCTTCTGGCTTCATGAACGAGGTATACAAAAGTAATGCTGCTGCCGGGCACAAATCCGACAGTGCGAGTTGGGAGTACTCTCATCATACACAAGTCCGATAAGTACAGTACCTCAACATATCATGAATCTAGAACGATTAAGTGCGTACACAGCGTCTAGATCTACATAAATATGAGGTGTGGAGCTACCCTGAACTAATCACAGTCATTGTTGAGACTAGTTGATACTGTACACTTAGAGCTACTCAAGAGATACGTTTGTCCATGGCCCAAAAATGGCTCGCAGGCGGTTTCCGCGTCCTAAAATGGACGATTCGATCCGCTTATGAAGTATACGTATGTACTTGTATGGCTCTGCTCCTAAACTCACAGTGCAACAACACTCCCCAATATTCCGCCTGAAACCATCAGCCAAGGTCATGGATAGGGGCTTACTACATGGCAATGGGTGAGGGATCGAAACCGCAAGCAGGAAAAAAAAGATTTCGTCCAGATTCGAAATAAATGCAAAGAATCTTCCTTGTGTCTGGATGGAAGAGAACCATTATTTGATGGATACATGGCACCAGAGATGCAACAGCAACAGCGGAGGTCTAAAAAAATGATGGGAATATATTATTTGATGTGATAAGTGGTCATCCGTGCTACACCCAGACAGCCCGCTACATTCCGAAGCAAAGAAACGTGTTAGATTCTCACAGCATAAAGTTGTTGTGAGATGCTGGGTATACCGCGGATCAATCTCATACTCCTGTATTTGGGGATTTCATCAAACAATTGCAATACCACTGCAAAAAACAGCTTGAACCAGAATCCATTCTTGTGATGCATAAGGCCACCATTCATTGTTTATACAATACAGTATGATAGACATACGCGAGAGATTCGGGGGGAAGCATCAGTCCATTGCACCGTCTTGCTCCTGATACAAATCCTATAGAGGAGCTTGCTGCAGAGCGGAAAGTATAGATTAAGCTATAGCTCAACATGAGGGCCCAGAAAGCAATAAATATGGCTCCAAGTTGACGAATCATTGCATAGTGATATTAATCCACAGATGGCTTTTTTCTTTCTTTGTCTTCTTCTTAAGTCTTCAATTCATTCATAATCTATCTAATGGAAAGAGTACTAAATTGCCTTGCAATTTGCCAGCCACTTTTGTTCCTCCAAAGTCTTCCGAGCTTCAGCATCTGTGCACAGCAAATCTAAATGTTGGATATTTTGCTCAAACTTCTTTATAATCCAACTCACGGTCGTCCAGCGCTTCGACAGAACAGCTACACTTGACTGTAACTCAAAAATTTCGAGAAGCAGAGCTCTGGTGTCGTTGCTCTCTGACCATTGATCCGATCTGCATATTCCATTGTCGGCCTTCCAGTCGTTCAGTGAGGTACTGAGTTCTGACTGCAGGGCGGCAACTTGAACCTGCGGACTTCTTATGCCATCGCTTTCCTGCCGTTGATCCGTTGTTCTATTTGGGGAGACAAGACTCTCTAGGTAGAAGGGTTCATCAGAATAAACGCTTGACGTGGGACGACGTGATCCGTTCATTCTTTGGAACGGAGTCTGAAGTGGACGCAACCACAAGAGAGCGGGCGGCGACCTTCAATGTTATAAACAACAGGCAATCCTCGAGCTGTTTTAGGTATTGTTTTTGTCCCGTATACAGACATGGCTCTCCGGCGTAAAGCTCCCTTCTACCGACCCAACACGTCCATCGAATCTACTGCACCCATCCCCTTTCTGTTAGACAAACACCCCGAAACAGACTATATCCTGCATGATGCACCGACCTTGACGTCGTGGATTGGTCGACATCGTCAACCCTCGGCACGGCGACTTGTTTTTGTCAAGCAACTCGAAGGCATAATTCTCTCCGACATACAAGGTCTCTGCGCGATCATGCATCAAAATATTGCCAGGCCCACAGCTTTCTATCATTCCGATAACAAAACATATGTTGTTCATGAATACTTGGATCTTGACTTATTAGATCTGAATTCAATTTCGTCGACAGAGCTGTCAAGAAACATGAGACAGGTATGTCTAAGTCTCGAGCAGTATCTTCGTAACTAAACGACCATATGCCTAGATCAACGATGCGGTATCCTATCTCAGAAGTAAGTCCATCATGTTTGATATTGATATGATACGATTGGACGCAAACGGCGTGCTAAAGATAGGTCAGAGATATGGGGCTTTCATATGAGAAATTGCTAACTTAGAGTAGTCCTGGACTGGAGCCTGGAGCCGTTTGTGGATAGAGCTTACAGAGAGGCCAATGACGCTTACATCGAGGCCTACCTCAAGGAGACACTGGAAATATTGAAGAGAGGCTTACAAGGACCGTCTGCAACTACAAAAGTGCCTTTGGCATCCAATACTACCGTACAGCTAAATGTAGGCACAATACAAAGTTGCAAAGTAAGATTGAACTAGTTTATAAAGCTAACCAAGGGGTAGTGTAAGGAGTCCAGCAACTTGAAGAAGTCGGCACAGTTCGCGAGCAGAAAGAAGCTGTTACTGTTGAACAACCATAAACTCAAATAACTACAGAAGGTCATCATATGCTTGAGTTGAGGGTGAGAGGAGAAATCCATGACGGCGTCCGAATGTTCTTAGTATAAGTCTCTAAATTGATGTTTTATCATCGTCTTACCACATACCCTAGACCACTTCTCATAGATATGTGAATAGAATCTATCATCAGAGTTAGTCTGTCATACTTCTGACATTACTGTCATACTTCATCCCTACAATCAAGACCGTTAACAGGCTCTTATGAAGAGGGCTGCAGCCTGATAATTTGTATCGTCGTTGCATATCTGATCAGTCACCGGGATCCATGATACTTGAGCTCACGATTTTCAAAAGCAAAGTGACATTTACAAAACAAAGGAAGTTATTCTTCACTCCATATCCACACAAAATCCTAACTGTCTCACTATAACGTGGCGGCTCAACATCAGCCTTCCTCCTGTTTTACTCTGTGCCACGTTAGCTACTTCTTGAAAATCGCAGTTTCCCCAGGCAGCTTGGATTTACCCCCTATGTGATTGGAGCGTCCTAGCTCGGAGCCGAGTATTATGATATGTAGGATCTGGATCATCAATCGGAGGCAGAAAGCTGGGGTGGTCATCAAAGACTGCCTCGTCTTGAACAGAAGACTGCATTGATCCCGATAGAAGGTTGGTGACTAGGCTATCCGGAGCGAGACCGAAGGCTTTTGCCAAGTCGTCAATGATATGTCTAGCTAAGAACTCCATGTCGCGTTTATATATTTCTTCTCTCACTTTCTTGGTGGAGGCGTAATCAACCTCCAACTCCTTCAATTCCCCACCGTCCTTTAGTACTGCCTGCTGGAGTTCCGCAATATCTTCCTGACGCGGATTCAGGGAGAACTTTTCGAGTCTACTGCGGGAGCGGTTGCGAATGACCGTGGAAGCTTCTTGAAACTCAGCATGCGGATCTCTGATCTCCAAAAGGTTTGAATGCCATGCAAACATACGATCTCGCAGGATCGCATTGATGCTAGCACTCTCCTCAGTCGTCGATTCTCCAAGTTGTTGGTGTCCTTCTGTGAATCTGGCCATTTTTCTACGTCAAACTGCGGCTCGAATGACAACCGATAATGGACAAGGCAAGGCTTAGTTACTCTAGTCATGTGCGGACATAGAGAGGGTATTTTATACATATTTTCTACAGTTTTCATGCGTGTTGTCGATGATGTAGAAAATTGAATTTCTAACTATGCCACGATAAAGCTGGAAAGAACGCCTTGAATTGCATTGCGAACGTCCAAATAACGCCGAGGGCTAATACAGACACATGTCTTAGGTCCGTTTCTGAATGCACTTGAACTAATTATAACTTATGTGGTGCTCTTGAAGAAGTTGTTCAGTACAGTACAGTGAGAAGCCACTTACCTTCCCCACCACGTCAACGTTGCCATGAACCTAGTCAACAATGGGGATATCACAGTACCGCTAAGGTATAGTAGGGTACATGTTCAACAACTGTTTTATGATCAGAGTATTTTAAGTAAGTTCAGGTTATACATGGCAAGACACGAGATGATAGCTTTCATCCGTGGGCGAGTTCAATGTAGAGGTGTCGTCAGCCGCAATCGTACGAACTTTACAGGCCGCCAATTCCACTCGAACGAATCTCCATCGATGAGTCTGGGATGGACAAGACTGTGGGCCTTCGACGCAAAGGCTGGGCACCCAATAATGTTACTTCCAGACAAACGGCCCTTTTTCCAATGCGAAGAGGGGTATCAGGTTCTCACAGCATATACACAAAGAAGTGTCAAGCTATCTCGAGTATACCGTGGGTCGACTGATACGGCTACGTTCTTGGACTTCATTAAGCAGTTGCTTTGTCACTGCGGAAGATGGCCTGAACCGGAATCTGTTTTTGTTATGGACAATGCCACCATTCATTGTTCACATGATATTATGAAGATGCGCGAGGAAGCAGGGGTATAGTATCAGTTTATAGCGCTATACCCTTCCGATACAAGCCCTATTGAGGGGCACTTTGCAACTAAAGGCATATGCCAAGTCACGATGGGACGAACATGTTGATGTGATCAAGCGTAATTTTGGAGCGTATATCAAATCCTGCGTTACCACTGTTGGACCACGACGAACAAGTGCCGAAGGACGTTTTAGAAATGCTAGTCTCCACGTCGAAGAAGCCCCAGTATGAAGCAATATGGATGGTTAGACTAGGGTGAAACTTGAATCTACTGATAAACAAAACCAAACATCCCGATCTAATTCTCTAACGCCTGTAGCCATAGAGGAATATCATTGATAAATGAGCGGGTGATGCCTGACTTGACACCCTTGTCAGTGTAAAACCTGGAATGCTGAGTGGCGAAAACATATTTCGGATCGAAACAAACCTCTCATGTGATCTGGTACGCCTCATGATATCTTAATAGAATATTTCGCTGTTATTAAGCTTTGCTATTTGTACTTTAAAGAGATGTTGTATTAAGAAGATTGACCTTCATTAATAGCTGTACGTTGTACATGTAATAGGCCCTTGGTTGGTTGCCAGGAAATCGGCCCTACCCTGAGTCTTCCTTGTTTGATGGGCAGGTGGGATGTGAAAACAATTCAACCCCGCCCTCGCCCCACACCAACGGTCCAACCCCGTAATTCCATCTCTCTCACTGTCAAAGAAAACGAAGCGTTTGGTTCCTGAAGCCGGTCAGACATGTCCCATATCACAGATGTACCTGTGGAAATTTAATTGGAGGCTCATCCGACTCGGACTAATTTCCAAATCTAGCCGTCATGAAGGAAGGTTGAGAAACGAGTAGGAAGGAGAGTGGGGATAGTAATGTTACGACCTAAGAGTCTTCAGAGTTTTCATAAGCTTGGGGAGCACAGATCCTGTTGCCTTGAAGGCGGCCTCCGTCGCGGATCTTGTGCCAAACGGCAAGAGACCGCGGCCTATCCAAAACCTCTTGAAGGGGCTTTGTCGGATTTTCAGCAGTTTTGACGTTTGTGCATGCTCTGCTACCCTTCGGGGTATATCGACGGCGTTGGCTTCTCGCAAGTATGTCTCGCGTGACTCATGGTACAGTACCCTGTCCTCTATTTTTATGCAGATGAGACATATGTAGACGTCCTGCTCTTGGAGGGCCTTGGCATCGCCGAGATCGTAGTCCTCGACAAGGGGAGCCCCATCGGGCCAACATTCATTTTCCCACTTAGCCGTACGTAGACCGTCTGCGCGTGACGCTTGTCGTCCTATGCACCTATCGATGACGGCTATTGGTTTCAACCCGCTGGCGTAAGGTTTCCCTGTCTTCCCATCCATAACCTTCACCTTGAGCTCCTGGTCTTCCAGCAGGCATTCAATGAAGCGGTCCACTCGCCCCTTTTCAACCGCATCCTTCCCCTTCCGAAACATGAGCTCCATGTGAGCAACTGTCCTGGCTTGCCAGAAAATTTTACCTGGAGATTCGTCGGTATGGCCAGTTTCATCCAGGCCAGGTGAGCTGAACAATGGTAGAATGCCATACTTTTGTAGATCAAAGAGTGCCCTTTCGTAGGCTTGGCCGAAATCTTTGCCGTCATTCCTGGGAGCAACCCAGAACGGCGCCTCGCATCTTTCCTTTTCCCCCCTTCGACTTCTCCGGATGTATTCTCCGTTCAGTGACAGCAACTCGTTCCATGTTTCTGCCTCGTTCCACCTGTCGAATGCGTTGTATTCATTCATTTTAATTCATCAAATCCTATTCTGTCCAATTGAGTGGTGATGAACTTTGGTGCGATCAAGAGCCTGGTTCGAACACCCTACCCCTCTGCATAGCCGATGGAAGAGGTCGGAGTCAAGGGACACGTTTTATACTGCACTCGTGGTGTGCAAGAAAGATCAGGTACTACTGATGCCTGCAGTCTTATCTTGACGGCCAATACCAGCAATACTTGTCACATGGTTAAAGTAGGGTGCGATCTGTTACAACAGACCAAGCAGAGGGGAACCTATCAGCTGCAAAAGGACATTAAAGGCGTATTGTGCCGGCAGAAACTCACGGCCAGTTTTCGCCCCCTCGTCTACCACAATCAGCGCGAAAAGCCAACATAGTTTTCCTGGCTAGCAACGACGAAGCTGCTCCCGGATGTCAGTAGGTCGAAGCAGGCCAGCAAGTGATCATCACTCGAAGAGGAGAGTTCGCGCAGTGAGGACTAAAAGCAGGCGTTGTATGTAAGCCTTAGTGACTAGTGCCCTTTCGGACAGAACAGGCCGCCGGGCGTGATAAATTGTATTGTATTGTATTGTACAGTATTGTATTGTATGAACATAATGACAATCTAGCTGGAAGCTCGTTTAGGAGCATGCCATCTGAAACGATATTTTGCCGTCCCGGCTGGAACATGGTAGTTCGCTTGGATAAAAGAGATTGATAGTATACTTGGACTCATTAAACACACGAAGGTCTTCCCGAACACAACTGATTACGGGCTTAAACCATGATCCAAATTGAAAGCGAATAAGTATGAGCGCGTGATAGAAAAGACTATCTCTGAGTACTTCCAAATCGATCACTTGGTTAGGTTTTCACCGTAGTACATAGGGGTTATACTGTATGGATTTGAGTTTTTTTTGCTCTCATCTTCTACCTCTATACTTTTAGATGCTACGTATCAATATTACTACTTTTGGCCCTACTTTAGCGCATTAACTGCTACTCCAATGTAATTCCCATTCCATGTCGTGTCTTACGTGACTGTTCTGGCTCCCACTTAGCGAATGGCACGAATGCTCTAACATTTCCCGTCGACTTGAGCCTGTCAATAGGGCTAAAGCTACAAGTTGAAACATATCACTGTCGGAAGTTAAGAGGGCAGAGACTTGAATCTCGCTGGTATCGCCACTTGGCCAATTATTCGCAACGTCGCTCAAATTCCATGATTGTTGCCCTGCCAAGATAGAATAGCACGAAACATCTGCTTGAAGGTAGAGGCGTGTACTTACCCCCCGACCACCGGACTCGATGAAGGAGGTTTTATCGCAGATGGGAAGCTGCAAGTGCTCAAAACGTACATATCCCTTCAATGTGAAGAGCAGTCATGGAGCTACAAAAGCTCAGAGGTCTTACTCCAAGGACAACAACACAGCTGTTTAAAGCCACGGTGGCTCCGGCCGTGGATTACGACTCAAACGTATGGATGCACGCGTGCAAGTACAGAAGAGCTAGCCCTACCAATCGGGTTCAGAGGATCGGAGCAAATGCAATCGTGGGGACGTTCCTCACGGTGGCAACAAGCGTAGCAGAAGCAGAGGCGCATATCGCCAGCGCGCATGAATGGTTCAAGAGACGATGAATCAAAATATGGACTGATCTACGTACCCGGCCCACAACTAACACACACTCCGAAACGTTACGTCTCGCGTTCGAAAGTTCAGAAGGTATAATCGCCCGCAATTCTACTAGGTAGCAGTGGCCCTCGAAGAAATTGCGATGGAGGAACCGGAAACGATCAACCTTATTACATCGGCACCTGGGTAGAACGGGGCTGTCGGAGTCGGCGAGATCATCGAGATCTCTGTTCGGCGCGAGGAGAACCGAAGCTTGACCGCTTTTCCTTCACGCTCGGCATGAGAACAGAGTAGAATCCGTCTTCCGGGAAATTGGCGGCGATGGCGTACGTATTAAGGCACTCACACCGAAGCGTGGTGTTGTTGACGAGCAACAGAGCCGCCGTAGATAGGACGCTGAGCAGTTGAAGAATTGTCTTCAAGTCAGTTTGCTAGCAATGTTATTAAACCACGAGAAACTGCAGAGGATAGCAAAAAATAAAAGAAAAGAGTACTTGAGGGAGTAGGCGCCTTATGGGCTCGAGGACACGAATTTCAGATTGATAGTTTGAAACCAAGATTCAGTATGGACTTTAGGAAAATGTGGACACAAATTGAAGCAATCTGTGGCACAACATGGGCTTGGGGAAACGAGGACGAAAAGCAGGCGTCATATGTAAGCATTAGCGACTAGTGCCCTCTTAGACAGAACAGTAGATGATATATTGTATTGTATTGTACAATTATGAGCACGTGTATTTTCTTCCTGCACAACATGCTTGCGCAGAGTAGAGGGATCCACATAGTCAGCATACTGACATACTGGAACCGTATACGCCTGTACTGCAGCCGAGAGCAGTTACAGCTGACCGGACTGTCTGGGACGTGACCACTTCTGAACTAGCGCTGATACTTTAGTTTACTTTTGAGATACATCTCAATTGGGGCCAAAAGTGGACTTGTGTACCAATTTTGCAGCCCGAAGCTGATTCTTCGTCCGGGTAAGAGGTAGGTACTTGTACCCCAAAGCCCACACTACACTTGTAGGATAGAGAATGTTGTCGCAAAGTGGAAAATGCCCATGCACTATAGTGTATCGTACTGTACTGTATGAAGTCAATCAATTGAAAAGTGATTGTTCCATACTGTAATTATCCAGGCCCATGCTCTTCCTCTTTCTGTAAAAAGCCTTCTCCTCTTCATTCAGTGAGAAAGCTTCCCTCATCCATTTGAACCATTGCCTGATCTTGATCAACTTCCGCCGTATATATTCAAGCCTAGGTTTTAGTTCATCGTCATCATCTGAATCTTCATCAAAGCAGCTTTTCTCGGGAACCTCTCTGCTTGGAACCTCCGCAAGAAACATTGGCTCGCCCATGCATGCCGATCGTTTGACAGATGTAGGGTCACTGCCAAGCGGAAACTGCCAGTGTTTTGTGGGTACAAAGTCAACCGATTGGGCATACGTTGATTGTGCGAGAAACGGTCTGGTTTCTTCCACCAAGAAAACGCTTTGTCCTTGTTTAAATCACTCCAGGAGTTGTTTGAATCAACGGCGGCGGGAGATAAATACGATCTTGTCCTTTATCAACTATCGGTTGCGTCGTTCGGTTATCGGTTTCTAGCTGATTTGCCTTGCCGGAAAACCCATAGACAAGCTGCCGGCCTTAGAGGCAAGATAGTTCTCCGGTTGCAAGGAACTGCTTTCATTTATCCGAACATTCCGGTGGTGCTTTTATAATCGTTAGCTCGGGTAATTTTTGATACAGACAGGCTGTAACTACTAACGAGCTTCTTGAGAGGCTTGCTGATTATATACCTTACTTTCAGAGGGTTGCAGCATCAGTATATCACTTGATGAAGCTCGGAAGAGGAAAGAGCTAAAATAAGCGCATCTCACTTGTAATGCGAGCATTTGAAGCGCTCCTTGTATGAGACAATCATTGTAGGCTAGTAGTTATCTTGTATAATGATCTTACCTTTGTTATAAGCAGGGTAGGTACTTTCAAGTACACATGTCTACTTCATAAGCAGGTACGACGCCTGTTTTGGACCGTTCAACTGGCCAGTTAGCTCATGCTTGGCTACAGAATAAGCGTGCTTGGAAAGTAGCGAGAAGTAGAACCACTAACCCGAGGATGGGATGGCCTATCACAATGCGAATCGGGCCTCTGTGCACCCATATCGCCTTTCATTTGTAATTATGTACTGTAGACAGTCTGTTCCGCTTTGCAAGACTGTGGCACGAGAGGGAAATGTGAATGCCTAGCACTGTATGGATCAGCTGTAGAGCCAAGAGTTGTACATACGTCTGCCGAAGCTGTGAAATACTTTCAAACCTCAAAGTCATAGGAATGGCTTGGCGGATCGTTTAACTTATTCCTGCGATGCGCTGGAACAAGCCTGCCAATATGGAAAGCCTTTTTCGTCGTGTCTCAGGTTCAAATCAGGCAACAACTTCGATGCGGTCGTTTATCCAGCTGCATCGCAATGATCTGTCAGTAGCTGGCACATGTCCTGAGCCAAACGTAGATTGAATAGTGCAAGGTATATAACTCCTTACAAGCCAGGAACTTGGAAGAAATCTACCTCAAGCTCATCGTCATGACAAACTCAGAGGCTGCTAACACTGCTTTTTACCCTAGCCTTGATGACACCCACTCTACGTCACCCCGAAGATCTCCATTTTTCCAAACTTTGTTCAATGTCGAAGCCAGTGACCCTTCGCAGCCCAAAGAACTGGAAGATGCAAGTCTCCTCATGCAGGCCGAGATGAAGGCCAGTGACCAAGAAATCCGGATAGACATTCTAGAGTTTGAGCTAGATCAGCATAAAGATGCGATGGCCGAACAGGCTCGCCACATAGCGGAGCGAGATTGCACCATAAAGACACAGTGTTTTCATATCGTTTCGCTCCATCAGAAGTTGCGCGAGCTCCAGGATGAAGTGGCAATACAACACCAAAGTATGCAAGACCTACGAAGGCAACTGTCCATGTTTACCGAGGAGGACTGGCAAGTCAATAGTGGAATCAACAAGAAAAGGAAATTGTGTCTCTAGTTAACCAAGATCTATATGATAAATTTTTATTTTTTTTCATATGTACTGTTGTATCCCTTCGAGTGTGCGAAGACTGCAACAGGTCACTCGCCCCACATGACCACGTCATTGTTTGAGGTACATGAGGGGAACATACAGGGCCTCACAAAACATTTACTAGGAAACTCTCACACAAATGATTCTAATTATTCTTATGGATTCCCAACAGAGCCTTAAGGGAATACCGACTATTGTCAATATATACGATGACTCTACCTTTATTACTGAAGAGAATAGCAACCGCGAAAGAATTGGCGATAACACATGCCGGCCCGACTTTCCCCCGTTAGAAGAACGAGGCTACAGCTTTCAACCCTTCAATGTGCCGAACCGTGACCCTGAAGTTAAACAACTGCCCCAGACGCCTTTAGAGCTATTCCAGACCTTTATACCTGTTTTCTTAGTTGAAAGATGGGTCGAATTCACGAATAGCTGGGTTAGTAGTTTAACAGAAGTGGGTGTTATTGACAGTTGGAATCATGATCTTCAACCATCTTCACGGCTGCACAAATGGGTTCCAATTACCGTGCCGGAAGTCTATGTGTTCCTTGGAATCCTGATTTATATGGGGATTCACATAGAGAATAAAGTTAAAGACTACTGGATCACCCCAAAGCTCGGTAATCAACACCCCTTACACTCATTTATTAAGTTCATGCCGTATGACCGTTTCCAACTTCTCTATCGGCATATTCGTATCTTTGACCACACACAACTGCATGACGATATCCACTTTCCAAAGGTCTTCCAAAGCGTTACAGAGTGGTCCAACTACATACAATATGCTAGCTTAATGCTATTCACGCCAGGGTCACATCTTGCTGTGGATGAAGCTATAATCAGGTTTACAGGAAGAAGCCATGAAATCACGGTTATCCCTAACAAACCAACGCCTATTGGCTTCAAAGTCTGGGTTGTTGCTCAAGTTGGGTTCTTCTTACGATGGATTTGGCACCAGCCCGGCGCAAATCATGGGCCAGTTGGCGTTGAATCCGCAAGGAAGAAGCCAAAGTCTACAGCCAAAGGCAGAGCGTTTAACACACAAGAACAAGGCGAGGATCACAAGGAACCTATACCCCTGAATGCGACACAGAGCGTCGTCGTTGCCCTATTAAATTTGCTGCCGCAAGGGACATATCACGTCTTCGTTGACAACCTATTCTCCTCTTCTGACTTATTCAAATCCCTTCGTCAACACGGCCACGGTGCTACAGGGACTGCCCGTTCTAACTGTGGTATCTTCAAGGAACTCGTAGAGCTAAAGAATAAGGATAAAGCAGGCAAGTCAGGGTTTAAATTCAACGAGGTGCGGGTTGTCCCGACCCCTGATAACTTGGTATGTTGCTAGACAGCTTTATATGTGGTGTTCTATACTGATTTGTCTCTGCAGGTCAACCAAATCGCTTGGAAAGACAACTCTCTCGTACTATTTCTATCAACTGTGTTTACAGGAGAGGAGAGAGAATATCGCACAAGAAAGCGGCCATCAACAAACAAACCCCAAACACGCCCTATACAGCGATTTTTCGCTGGTGAGCCAGTGAAGGTCTTTCAGATTCCAACTGTAGCTGCCTCTTATAACGATCATATGGGTCATGTTGATCGCGGCGACCAACTGCGCTCATACCAAGGTTATGATCATGCCTTGCGCCGGGGAGCTTGGCAGGCCCTAGCTTGGACCTTCTTGCTTGATATTGTGCTTGTGAATAGCTTCATTTTGCAACAGCACGGTCAGCCTGCTTGGAAGAAGAAAACCGACCAGACGAGCTGGCGCAAGGAGATTATCAACGCACTTTTCAAGGAGTATGCCGTTACCACTGCCGCAAGAAAAAGGTTTCGGTCAGGAGATGAGTTTACCCCTATTTCACAGCATAAATACATCAACAGAGGGAAGAATTCAGACTGCTTAGCATGTAAGGGTAGGACCCTTGGAGAAGTGCGCTCACAAAGCTCAAAAAGGCGGCCTTTACAGGGGTTTAGCAACAAGATTAAAAGGAGGCAGACGAGAATGGGCTGTGAACAATGTGATGTAGCGTTATGTAGCTTCCCAGATTGTTGGTACAAGTATCACGGGCAAGAATAGGTGTGTTTCTATGTACCTTTTATCTACTAGCTTCTTATTGGCTACAGACCCCTGTCGTGACCTGTTTGCAGTCTTCGCACACTCGAAGGGATAGTGAAGATCTATGAGATGAAGTAAGAACAGTAATTAATCACAAATACACAGTACAATATGGCATGTGATAGGTGTTTTTGGGACTCAAGTAAATCATTGAGACAAAAAATGACTTCGCATAACATAATGCATGGTTGAAATTGCTGTTGAAATAAGGGAGCCCAGCCCGCTGTCGGAGCTGTAAGGCGTTGAATTGTTGTTATAAGGTTTTCAACCCATAGGAAGTTTCCCTCTCTGTACTCAAACCCGTTGTTAGGGATTATAAGCCACGAAGGTATTGTTACTGAAGCCTATTTTCTTTATCTTAAGTTGTGATGTTGAGGAACAGGACTGAACAAGCTCGAGTGGCATTAGTCACCTGGAGCTGTTCCGAGGTCGTTCTCTACCAATATGTAAAATGAAAATAAAAATTGATTATGATAACAGATTATATTTAAGTTCGATTTTATGATACTTCATCTACTATATACTACGAAGTGCCATATTGTACTTCGTAGAATGCTGTATTCGTCATAATATATATTGTATTATAATATACTTATGCGGTTATGTGCTGTATCATAATATAGGTATCTTAAGTTATTGATTATACCAATATATTTTATGGTTTACATACTTTATCTTATTGTATTCTATGTGCTGGCAAGTGCGTATCATGACGTTGATCCTGAGTTAAATTTTAGTGTACTTTGTTTATTACATTCTACAAAATATTACGTTCTGTTATATGTAATATTACATTTAACCTGTACTAGTAGTATACATTGTATCCTACTATGCTTATCTTAGATGGCTATTTATACTAGTTCATTAATACCAAAACAGTAAATGAACCATTCTAAATATACCAGCATGTTTTATGCTCTACGCAACTTATCCTGTTTTAATTTACGTGCTGGCAGTTTTATAATGTAATATTTCTTCCATCAACATATTTTACATTACCGTATAATTGTTACAGTATATCTTATAACTCATCACAAGCTCGGTGATAGGCGGAATCTATTCAATAGACAAAAAAAAAACAGAATGGCCTCATAGAGATTGTATTTTATTTCACCTGTACCATAATCTATTCTAATGCAACCACGTTACCACATTGGGCGGATTGAATGAAACAGAATGGCACAAGAAAAGATCTGATATAAATAGCATATTAGGATATAATGTATACTAGTACAGGTAAAATATGAGAAACAGTTCAGTGCATGTGTGCTAGTATGGAAAATGGAATAGGGCATACGAGCTAGCGTACAAAATGTGCTTGCACGTACATGCTAGCATGAATAGAGCGCTAGACAAGACGTACTGGCCCATTACATGGGCTGGCGCATTTGTGCTGGCATACGTGATGTGCTGGCATGAATACGCTGGTGCAATAAACACACCAGCACATTGGCGGTAGTACACACTCTGCGCCAGCACCTTCGAACTATCATCAATGTGCCAGAGCTTGTATGCTAGGATCCATTCTTGTTTAGCACACTTGTGCTGAGAACACAATTGGACTGGTACAGATGGGTTGTAATCTTTGGAATACGCTACATTATCATCTACACACATGTATGTGCTAGAATAGATATTGATCTATTATGTGAAATATTCTAATCTGCGCCCTAGTGGCTGGTGTGACGTGAGTTCCAGATTACATCATTCAGTGTTATCTGTCTATTTATTCAGTTAACATTCGCTGTCTCGATGACCTGATCATTTCGTTTCCTTGAATTTCCCTATCCGGGCTTGCTCTACGTTTTCTCTCAATTATGGTATTCACCTCGAATCTTCGCTTCAGGATCAAGATTCTGTCATCTGCGTGTTCCATCATGACCATCTCCTGACAAGCACCTGCTAAAACAACCTTGTCGTGACTATCAAAAACTATGTAGCCTTTCCGACGCCAGTCTATGATTACTTTGCGAAGTTCTGCGACATCAAGCGACGAAGTTCCTACCGTAGGTCCATCTTTACTTAACATCAATCGAAATTCTTTGCCCCTTGGCTTCTCGTATGGCACCAAAGCGACGGAATCTACGTCGGAAATATTGTGCTGATGCTGTTAGTCGCGACTTGCAAAAAATCATCAAAAATTTCTTACCTCTTGTTGCCCATCCTCTTCAGTTACTGACCCAGTAGAAATTACCGATGCTGGCTGCTGCTCTTCTAATCTGATGCCATCCAGCTGGACTGGATTGCCGTCATTCTGTGAAGCGGCTTCTCGGAGTTGTGCAACGTGCTGTTCCAGAATCTGTTTTTGAAGCTCGAGAGAAGCCACCTCCTGTCGGACTTGCTCATTCTTCTCTTGCTGACTTATTTCCTCTGCTTGGAGTAGCTTTAGCTGCGCTTGACTCCGTTCTAACTTGTCATTAGACCTCACAATATCCTGTTCGAGAGCCAGACGACGCTCTTCAAGCACAGTATTTTGTGCCTCCAATTCAATGCCGTTCGAAATGATGTCTTCTAAACCCTTTTCGAGCATGGTGCGAATCTTCTGGTTCCCCAATTCATTTTGCTGTGACCCACCAGATTCATCCTTGGATCCTCCAGGAACGCTACTGTCGCTAGAGCGGACAACTGGGTCAAGAAGACACTCCTCAGTAGCAAATATGCTGGCAGCGAGAAGTTCCTCAACACCTGTTAGCTCCTCTGGAAATATGTCAAAGTAGAGCGAACGTTGAACGAAAAGCGGAGTGAACTCGGGATCAAATTTAAGGCCATGGTAATTAGCCAAGAACATTGATGGTTTTGATTGAGCGAGATCCCAGGGTCTAGGTCTTCCGTGAACAGCAGGATCCACAGAACTTCTTGGTACGCTCCTCCGGTCATGGTTCATTTGTTGTCCTGATGGAACCCGTTCAAGCGCTTGACTGATCTTTTCAGACCTGCATCCCAACCTCTTAGCCAGTGCACAGAACCTGAACACGGTGAGCTCATCAGCCTTGCGCTTTGCTCCTGCCCGTTGCGTCTTCTTCTCCTGCCGTGGCATATCCGGAAATTCTCGAAAGGCAAAAAGCCATAGTTGTCGATAAGCGAGCTCGAACACGTCAACCTTATGATTGACCAGCGTCTTACAATGAGTGTCTGATACTTGTAAGACAACTTGATGATTGTCTTGTTTCTCAAAGCCTTGACGTAGAAGCCGGCGCAAAGATTTTCCACAGATGTCCACAAGCCTTTCCATGCAGTTGGATACCAGGTCGAGATACTGAAGGTTGCTAAAGAAAGCCATGAGTGTTGGCACCAGGCGATCTTTGGTCATATCACATATCCTGCTCCATAGCCGTTCTCGCTCATCTTCGTTGAACGACATGAAGATTTTGCGGCTCTGAAGAAGGTGAAGTAAATTCTCATAGTGGATTGGATTGGCACCTGGAGCCATGCAGTTGAAAGCTTGTAGGGTTGGGACGTCCAACCTGATCATTTGATCCTTGTCGCCACTGCAGGCATCAGACCAGAAGGCGTAGATACGTTGGAGGTAGTTTAAGAGTTCCTGCCACGACAGTCAACCTTTGAGCATACCATGATTGCCATCCCACAGAACCTACTTGTCGACATGGAAGTGATATCATCTTGCCTACCAGACCAAGCTTAAGGCCCCAGAAGATGGCCGGCATATCGTGAAAGCGACTCAACGCAGCTGTAAACGGGGTTTTCGAGTTTAGTAGTCGGTTGACTGCATTCGCCTTGCCTTCTGACTCATACGTCAGGTTACCGAACCATTGGTCTGGAGGCGGCTCAGCATGATCTCGAAATTCTTTACGATATAGGCTGACTCTGAAGAAAAACTCGCCGTCATCGATCCTCCTTCCTCTCGACAACTCAGCTGCTAGGTGCCTTTGAGACTGTATACTCAGCTCTATTCCATTAGTTAGTCCCTGTTCAACAAACTTGCTCTCCGCTTTCTAACCATTTGAGTACAAGCGTACGATCAGTCGTTCCGCTTCTCGTGGAAACAACCCCTTGGCGGCGGTCACCAAATGCTTGCCACGAAGACAAGATATTATCACGTCCTTGCTGAATTCAAGTTTGATGTAGTTTCCGCTCTCTCCCTTCAGGGTATCTGTTGTTACCCCAGCTCTGGCGACGGCTTCTTCTAAATGGGCAGTATCAATTAATGCCGGTGCATGGTGGCTCACGTCATCTGGCGCCCATATACACATCTCTCGCAGTCTCCTTCGCTCCGCAGAGATACTTTCATGATCGCTAAGAGTACCTTGAGGATGGCCTGTTGGGGTGAGAAAGCTCAAGGCACCAAACCTTATGCTAGCTATTCCCAGGAAATTACGGCTTCTTTCGATGCTCGCATCGTCAAATTCAGTGGCCCTCCACATGTCGAGTCGGATTAATGATCATGTGCGAAGTCGATGGGCAGTATTCAGAAGGGAGAAGAACTACAACGGGTAAAGAGCCAGTGATGACATGCCTAGATATAGCAGTGTCCGCTTCAAAAAACACGAAAACATAAGAAAAGAAAAAAAAAGGCCGAAACAAGTACACTATGCATCAAGCCCACTGCGATATTCGGCCAGTTCTAGCCTGCCAAACCCAATCATTTAAACCTCTTTGCGCAGCGTACACTGTTGGTGCTCCTCTTTGGCTCTTCATGATCTTCAGTCCACATTCCCCTTCGACGATTCCTTTGGTCATGAGCAAACAAAGTGCTGATCGTCGTACTCGATTTGGAAACGAAATAATTACCAGGAATGATGGCTCAATTACGCCGACTTTATTTCCCAAACCGCTAGCCCTTGCAGCCAAATATCCTGCTCCTAAGGTCACAGGCGTTGGAGAAAGCAAGACTAATTTGAGCACGAGTAGCACAGTTTCTGATGAAGCTTCGTTGGCTAAGAAAGCCTCTTTTGACACGGAAGATACATTCTATATACACGAAGGCACATTTGAGAGAAGCTATGTTGCCCTCTTCAACATCACTCTTGGCGTTAACCAAGTGGTGGCTGCAGAGCGTCGAAAACTGTCTTCCAGCAGAGTCCCTCCGGGAGCTCTCTTGAGAACACTTTCCATGCATAATGCAAGACAACAAGTAGCTTTGATCAACAAGGCTAGGCACGAAAATATGGTTACTCTTTTGGAAGTTTACCAAACGCCAGAATGCCTTACTGCTGTCTATGAGTTCCTGCCAATCTCATTACTGGAGGTAGCGACTTGCCAAGTCCTTGATGGGGCTCACATGGCGTGTATACTTAAACAAGTAGGTTGAAAACTGACATTATTTTGGAACTGCACGCTTATTCTTCAAGGTTGTCGACGGTCTATTGTTTCTAGAAAAACACAATATTGGGCATGCAAAGCTGATATGCTCGAATATCTTGGTTACTCACGATGGCCAGATTAAAATTTGTAATGTGCAGTACCACTCAATTCGATTTCTTAAACTAACTTAGGATGTAGGGGGCCATGAACATCTTAGTCAAGGATCAGCTCATCTTCTAGGTGTTGGGTTATGTCATGTGACAACAGAGTTGATCCAAGGTCATGACGATGTCGTCTTGGGCCAAGTCAACGGACTCGACCGCTGGGTGGACAAGCAACTAGTCATTGACTTTTGGGAGCAGACAAATAACTTGAGACAAAACTGCGTAGATTCATCGTCTCAAGGTCAGTTCCAACGATCCGATCAAGGATCATCTAGTCAGTTCACGAAGATCAACGCGGTAGGTGAGCTATTGCCACAAACTGGAATTTAGTACTAACATGTGACTATTTCAAGCACCGCCTGATTACCACGGCTGGCAACAAGGTTGTACTTGAGATGGTATTGCATCTCGTTCTCTATACTTCGAGATGGGGTGTGCGGTACCCGCCTGTAGCTTTGTAAACCGCGAAATCATTAGACTTTGGTAGCCCTGAGCTGTATATGTACCTGCTCTTCTATCTAGACACTTCTATAACCCCCAGGCACTGTAGAGAATGCCTATCAGAGTTGAGTTGGAAGCTTGCCTTGGTTTCTCGAGACTTTTCTCAATCTTTCTATGCTGTTCAGTATTTGATGGTTTAACACATGTAAATTACAATGGACTGGAGACAATAAAGACGAGCTTGCATAGTGAAACATATGCTTCGTACTCAGGTTATCATGCGAGTTGCTTTGTTGTATAAAGCAATAGGCCTTCATGCATGCTCAGCCATTTTTGGTGAATCTCTTGAAGTCCAAAACAGCGTTCAGATAGACGAGCTTCAACTCTGGCTATAACATTATGGATGATTTCTGTCTGCACCTTGTTTTTATGACCAATCACTCCAAAATTCTGCATCCAACTATCGTTTCAAACCTTGACTTTTTACTAGCAGGTTTACTACCTTATCAGATACCGGGTGATCAGCTCGGCACAATCAGGATGGTCTTCCTCCAGTTCCCAAGTTGGCGATATGCAACCTTTCCATTTGATAGCAATGTACCATTCGCCATTGTTCGACTGGTACTGTCCCAAAATCCTCTCGACATCCGAGTTTCTTGCGTCTCTAAAACTCAACTGTGCACTATCTTTCCACATTTCGAGACCTGCTCCGCTCTCGAAAACCCACAAGAGACATTCGGTGTTTAGCCAGTCCCATACCTGAGCATCTACTGTTTCAGCTCGAACACCGAAGAACATCTGTCCTTCGATTTCAGTTGCTATGAGGAATTCTTTCACGATAACGCTGGCTGACCAGGGGGTCTTGATAGGCATCTCACATCGAAGGCCTCGGGTGTGGAACGAACCCATCCTGGATCAATTACGGTTGGTTGAATCTTATGTCTAGAAATATCACTAACGCTGGAGGATAGAGAATACAACGGGAGGTCTTGGTTATTGATTTGATAATTTGACAGTCTGATGGGGCCCATCGGCCTTAAGTATTCTCCGAGCGCATGGAGTTTGGTCTTGTCCAAAGCTGTTTTCATAACTTAGAAAGATAATGGTCATTTCTAGCTTCGCAATAAAGTCCAAGGGAAGCTCGAAACGGACGAGGAGGCAAACTTGGTGTACATGAATGTAACACGTTCCAGTGCCAATTTCGGCTAAATACCGATACGTGGGGTTGCTGTCTGCGTACGTATAAGTATACGTGGTTGCACCCTTATTGCCACCAGCGCTCTCAGTGTCGCCACGTCGCTATCTTCATCATGTTAGGATTGCAGCACTTGTCGAAGTGGTTTGAAAGAATGTTAGTTGGTTCGGAGCGAGACGATAGAAGCGCAACAGGAAAAGAGACTACGACGCTAGGATCGCCTACAAGAAACAATCGGAGTGTCAACTACCCAAAGGATAAGCGCAAGAGGGAAGAGTACGATATGGAAGACTCTGATGGGGACTTATGGAGAAAAAAGATCAAGCTTGGTACAACAGCGAGCTCTCGAGATGACAGTAGATTGCAAGCTAGCGTAAAAGAAGTGAAAAATTCGACCGCCAAACGAAAGGCCAGCGTAGATCTCGACGATCCTAAGGTTGTTTCGCAATCATACGCAACTGGTATTCATTCTTATGGTAAGTACGAGACAAAGGAAAACATTGTTGCAGATTCTAATGGAGACATTAGGACACAAGAGGACCAAGATTGATGCGGAGGTGGATTTCCCACGGGACACCAGATCGCGAGCTGGAGTAAAGGAAGCGGACTTTAAACAAAATGCTAAAAGGAAGGCCGGATCTATTTTAGATGACTGGAATCCCGATAAGCCACCTGTAAAGCGGAGAGATGTAACCGGAGAGTCAATTTTGCCGGTTGACATTGATGGCATGCAAATCTCTGTTGGAGACCAAGAGACACAACGCATTGAATACAGAGGATATGAGTGGGCTATTTCAGCACGTCGAATTCGAGTTAGGTGAATATCCGAAATCGTATCTGTTTCAGGTATTTTTTTCTTGGTTGGTTAATACACATTCGAACTTCTGCTTCTGCTGGGCTACTGAGGTTGTCGCCTGGAACATATTTAACTTAACGCATTGATTAGGTACATTCTATAATGTCATGATTTCGGTCGTTGCCTTCCTTCGTGTACCTCGTGTCCCTGAACTTGCTGAATTAGTATTTGTATCTGATTACACTATTGACTATATCATCTGCTGCATTTCCGGAAGCTTGAACCCCCCGCATTGCGTGTCCCAGTACGATAACGGTAACTGTTTTCAACGGGTGATGCAACGGAGGATGCAATCAGCTCCCGTGAATGCAAGTTTTGATCCTCCGGCGACCCCATTGAAGTCTTTGCACTGTCTATCTTTTCATTTCGCTTTGACTAATCATTCCACAATACAGCTTCAGGCCTTATTCGAGCCACAGATACGGTCGCCTATAACCTTAGCCTTAACCCTTAACCTGCCCTCTTGACCCGAACTCAATTCGTCTGCTACTGTATGTTCAACATAGGAGACCCAGAAACCCTAATACCATTAGACCAGGTTAAAGCCAATTTTAACTTCCTACTTCACAACAACCAGTCCCTCGAAGTATCTGGCTTACAATTACAGTGGCTTGAAGCACTGGGCATGTTAAGCTCAGGTCACTGTGCCACGCATGAAGAAAGGGCCTTGCTGAGTCTCTAAATTTGCACACCATAAGGCTAAACTCTGGTATCGAACCTGCGGGCTGGTGTCTCTTATCGCTCAAACATCACAAAACATACGATTGATAAGAGCCATTTCTGGCTCGTTTTGAGTGGATGAATCCATTGCGAAATCTCGCTATCCACTTGTTTGTAATTATAAGTGTATCCTACTCTGCTTCCATTATGACCAAGCCAACCAAGATTTTTGTGTCCCACGCTTACTATGCTTGTTTCCCTGCCAGATGAGCTTGTTCATATAATTGCCGACTTGTGCTCGCTTTCTGATCAAGCTGCGCTCGCGAGGTCGTGCCGCCGGCTCCACAACATTTGCCACCCTGTCTTGTATAAGAATGATGTCCAGAACCATGACTCATCCTCTATTTTCCACTCAATAGTTCACTGTCGAAATCGGAACCGAAGGCTAAGAATTTTAACAGCGGCCAAATTAGGCGGATCGAGCCTTCTGCATTGCCGCGACGGTCGGAACCACCATAGCCCACAGCTCCATTCTCCAATCCATCTTGCAGCCAGACGTGGCCTTAGTACGGTCATCTCGTTTTTGATCAGTCACGGAGTTCCAGTGGACGGACCAACAAACTCAGAGCGACATAGCGCAACGCCTTTAGCTGAGGCCATCACCAACGGGCAAGAGTCGACGGCAATCTTTTTAGTCCGTCAAGGCGCCCGAGTCTCTGTACCTATTCCGTACCACGACGCATTTCATATGGCAATTGTGCAGGGTCTACGTTCCCTCACCAAATTCATTGCTCAAGATCACGCCGTCGACGTCAACGCTGACAACGGGTCAGGAAGCACGCCGTTGACACTCGCCATCTGCCATGGAAGGAAGGCGATTATCCCCATTCTACTTGAGCTCGGAGCTGATGCTTTGTCATCAATGAAGAGTTTCTGCCAAGCTCAGAACTTCACGTCTTTGGTATGGGCATTTCAGACTGCTACAGTACCCTTCCGGCGATCCCTCAAAGTGAGAGATCTCTTAGAACTAGCTATCGAGATTACTCAAGAGCGAACGATCCCAATTCAAAAAGGTCATCAATTAGATGCACTTAAAATCACCCTTGATCTACTGGAAAGGGTGAAGGTCTCCGCCATGACAACAGGGGCCTTCGCCAACGAAGTAGATCAAGTCTTAGACGGGCTTTTGCCATTAGTATTGTCACTCGATCGGGTAGATACGCCCATAGCCTCAATGCTGATGGAAAGGGGTGCCAAACTCCAGATATGCATCTTCGTCGAGATGCTATCAATTTTAAACTCATCAATGTTCAGAGATGATAAGCCACGTTGTCTTCGTCGAAATCCGAGGCTGCTTGAATGTTTCGATTTCGTTTATGCATCTTGTGTCGAGTCATTATCGACAACAGAAGGGTACTTTGCAATTCACTACTTCCTGCAAAATATACCTCATCAGGCACTACAACTTATATCTTCCTTGAAAGAGCGCCACCTTCCACTCAATATTAAAGGTTTGGAGCTACTAGAGAGGAACGGTTCAGAAACACAGGAAAGAAGTGTGCCTTAGGCCAAACAGGTCACGGGCGATGAACATTGGGTATGATTGATATAAATAGTCTAGGCTTCCAATGCAATTTTGATACACTACCACATCTCACTCATTTGTCTTCATGAAACCTATGATACTTTGACCCTTGAGACTAGGTAGTCATCTGATACTTGATCGAGAAGTCTTGGGTTTCCGCGGTATGGGCTAGTTTTACATTGCTCGTGGTCCCTCCTGGCTGCATTTCGAAATGGAGTACTGAGCGCAGTACAAAGTGGTAGCGGTATAATGATTGGTGAGTGTGAGCGTAAGCTGTTTAGCTCTTGTCACACACTTTACCGAGAAGCTGCAAGCTCAACACATGGCTATGCCATGAATCCTAAAACTGAATAAAAACCATGTACGGTAGCATGGGTGCTTAGCGACCGTTCTTGAGTATTTTAAATTTCTACTCTGTCAGTTATTTTAGGCTAGTTAAAGCTATCAATAGTGCTTAAGTCTTTCGCTATCATGTTATCTAGTCATATCACTACTCTATGTCGACTCACTACTATGTTAGACCACACACTCCAAGTGTCCATAATTAGCCTCTTGACTCAAATTCATCTTTACTTGGGCCCGGCATTGTACATGCACGTGGCTGTACTATACAAGCCACTTTATTCCAATACACTCCTTCTGTTCAACAAGAGCCGGCGAAGCCTTTACTCTGCAATCGCAGCGATATAGAATGATCCATTGAAGCCTTATAGAGCTTCTTATGACTACTCTAGGAATATGTTCTTGGTCTTTTGGTTTTGAGAAAGAGACAGCTCACATGTATCCGAGAGCACATAAGAATAGACAGCATTGCCAATATGTACACTGTTGTCGCTTCTGTCGTTGCATCATTCTTTTTCCACAAGTCTCTTCTCCGCGAACCCTCGAGGTCTATCAAGCAACAAGCACCCACTTGAGCATCAATCCTCGAATTACGGCCTATCTTGGCCTGACCTCATTCTTGACTCTCGGATACAGTTCTCTGTTGACAGCGAAGCCATGACTTATCCCCCCTTCGCCAAGTATTTCCTGAAAGGGTGGCGCAAATTGACAGGTACTGAAGGAAACGACACAGGTAGACACGAAACAGATGGTATATTATGCTCAACGATCTGGTGCTTAGCTAGTCCTGGCTGACTTGGTAAAGACTGCAATTCATCCGAGAAGAATACTCGTCTATCGAGCACATACGCAAACAATAAATATATATTCAAGATTCATGTTTTCGGGTCTGGCGTTGATGAATGGAGGCGATGTCATCAGCCTGAGAGCATGATGAACTTGTATCTCGAGAACACTCCATGTGAGGTTATATTGATCGACGAAAGTCATAAAGCGGATGGCTACATCTGTTTCTACCCAGCGTCCTCTATTCCTGATGATTTCAAACAAAAAGCGACCGAACTTGTGTTAGATTCAGAGGAGGTCACTGGCAAATTGCTTGCCTTGTGCAAGAAGATTGTCAAGGAACGTAAAGAAGTTGGAAAGAAGAGGTCGGGACGGTGGCGATTGAGGGCATGGGGTGTGTAGCCAGCCATTGCAAGCATGAGAACAGTTGAACTGGTGGCCACAACTGCAGGTTACTCTTGGTTTATAACAGACATACTATGCTTCCAGCTCGGCATTAGGTTTAAACTTCAGTTTTGCCTCAATACAGGCATTTTTGAGTGAAGCTACACCGCACTGTTGAACATCAATATTGGTGAAAACCGAGTGGTGGCCGCTGAGCTTTCTTCAAGCAGATCCGCCCCAGGAGCGCTCTTACGAAATCTCTCTGGGTCTGGGTCTGAGTGCAACCCCCACCTGTACTTGCCTAGTTATGACTGTGAACTGTCTCTTGACTGTATGGTTACTGTTATGACTTTCAAGTTCGTTCGAAATGGTACTTGAGTTTAATCAAACCGATCCTTCACCGTTCTGGTATCTACGTTCAAATTAGTAGCGGGATGGATGATATATTTATTAATAGCTGATATAAATTTCAATTGAAGCTCTATTCGTTGAGAAATTAAGTGAGTGTTCAGATGTGAGGTTTTAGTAAATGTCATTCTGGCGTAAGTACCATGTACAGTTTCGAGCACTGACAGCATCCTCGTCAATAAAATACCATTCTTTATCAAACCAAGTTCCACCCAGTGTAGTAAAGGTCTTCTATGAATTGTGCATATCTTCATCAGGCTTCACAGTCAACTAGTGATTTTGGACTCCACTCCCCTTGCGCTCCGACCATGTTAGGTTTTGGAGTACTTCAGGGCACTCGAGTTTCTAGGCCAAAAGTGGCTTATGGGCTAATCAAGGAGTCTTATTCCAGCAAAAACATCAACTTATAACGTACATCTATGTACTGTACTTCAGAGCTCCACCGTATGTATGATAAAGAGCATGCCATTATGGAGAGGAGGCTGTAAATGCTCAAAACCGTATATAGAGTTATTAAATTAAGCCACGGGCATCGCATTGTGATGTGGTCATAGGCCTTCACACTTGAATGAGTAAGGGGGAGCGTGTGCGGTTATTCGTAGATCCTTAAGACTTTGGGTCTTACCTTTTTTTTTCTTCTTACGGTCAAGTCGAGCGCACCGGATACGGCCTGAATAGATAACTTCTAACACCATATCCAAGTGTTGAGTAATTCTCTCGAAGCCCTACATTCAGTGCCATTACTTTATCAGAGTTTTGTGACGGTTGGACCTCTCAAGGGAATAAACTAGTCCGTTCTAGCTTTATGTTGGTAGGGTCGTAGGGTGCAATACTGAGGTGTTGTCACGTTTCTTGATAGAGAAGTAATGCGTGTCAGGCTTATTCTCGCAAGAGGTTTTGTTGATAGCTGGTGAGCTAGAATCTATGGAGGTGCTTAATGAATGTGTTCTATGTACTAATGTCCTGGTGTTGGACCGTGGTGGTTTACAAGGCTGGACCGAGTATTCCAAGGTTCGGTCCTTGTCTGCTGGATTCCCTGCGGGCTTGGTTGGTGAAAAATGTGGGGCACACCTGACGTAACCGTGAGGGTCGAAACAAGTCTGCTTGAGCATGACTGCTTGAATGATTAACCCCAGTGGTTGCATCAGTGGATGCACATTGAGTCCAGATCAATTGACATTGGTACGAACAGACGGTGGGAGCATAACAAGGTCGCACTGTTTGGACAAGAATTGTGTTCTGCTAGAAAATGGCCGTCTGTTACAAAGAAATTAGCTCTTGGCCTACTTCACTGGAACTGCATTCCGGGCATTGAATCTGCGGCTTATTTTAACTGCTCTTGGAGCCATTCTCCTACATAATACTGGTCATTAAATTTGGATACTGCGTATTTTGATGAAAGCGTACTTTTTGGCCTAGTGGTGGGTATTTATATACTCGTCCACATCAACAATTTCCCATCACTAATTCATCACACTTAGGACTCCAAGGATGACTAACAGCAATAGCCCTATTCTTGACAAGGTTCTCCAGCCCCCTAATGTCGGCTGGTATCTGAACCTCTCACAGTTTGTATGGAAAGAGATTGTGCTTCCAATACTACAAGTTTTGACCACCGCATCGCACCAGCTTCTGAGCGGTTTTAGTGGCGATGTCAGAAGATTCCCCAAGTATCTTAGTGTAGCAAACTCAGCTTTTTGCACTCTCGACTGGCCTAGGATGAAATTTGCATATCAGGGCTGTAGAGCAGCGCTCACTGGATTGGGAGGTTCGATGGCCTTCGGGAACCTTGCAGGCCCCTTTCCGCTCGCCGTGTTAGTTCTGTACTGGATCCGGTCGGCTTGGCAGCAAAGCCTGTTCTGGATCATTCGTCGCGGATTACTGTAAGTGCTGTCATATATCTGAGAGTGTACATGTACAGTGACTGATAACGTATCAAGCTCAATGACGCTATTCCACTTGACCAAACATCCTGTCGCAGGCTTTCTTATATCTGCTCAGTATGCCAGAATTCTGTCTTACGCTGCCCTTTTCTCAGGGCCCAGCCTACTAGGTTGTAGTATTGGTGTATTGATCGGGGCAGCAGCCACCTCAATTTACCACCCATGGCCTACTCCTACCCCGGTAAGGAGGTGAATGAGCCGCATCCCAGCAAAGTCGTGAGACATGACCACGCCGAACTTTATTTCAACGACGGCTCTTCAAGTGGATGACTCGCGCCGGAAATTCGGTTAACTGCGATAAAGAAGGCAACGGCATTGGCACTACAAGAAATGCAAATGTGTGTATACTAAACTGTTAAATTGTTGCTCGTAACATTCTTTCGTGATTAAATGCATCGCGTGATAAATGTGCTGGATTCAATTATACGACTCCAGCCTTGTACTTCTCTCTTCTTTCACCTTGAACATCAAACCCTCCTATGCTGATAGAAATTCACTTGCCTTGACTGTATTGAATGTCGCTTTGGTAACTGTACTTGAGCCTCACAGCAATAGCACCAGAGCAATGCGGTTACTTAACGACATCCAATGTATGGTGCGGTGCATAACGGAAAGAGGTATAAATTACTTGGAACCTGAAATCGACTGCTTTACGAAATAGATAATATAGAAGTGTTTTATTAATGATACGACGTGATTCAATCTAAGTAGCCCTATACTAGAACTGGATCAGGTCGAGATCCGAAAAATCTGGGGGATTCCCTCCATATACGACATCACCTTTGCTATCAAGGGAAGTGCCGCGATTGCAGATCATTATGTCTTTACTAAACCGCTCCGTCTCAAGTACCTCGCCATCGCTAACGCCAAGACAATCGTGGGGCACCCACACCGTGGGAGGGCGTGCGCGAAGAGCTTCATGCTGGAAAGCATATGGGACGAGTGACTGGATCTGAGTAGGGGATAGATCCTCTAACTGTTCTGTTAGCCCCCTGAATAATGCATCTGTCATGGCATGACTTCGAGGTTGGGATGTAGTATTGTCTCGTCGACGACTGTCACGTGGATCTTGCTGTACGTCAAGTCGACCGCCGACGTTTAACTTGGCACGCTGGGCTCTCGCAAATGCCTGGTCGCGAACAATTGCCTCATCTTCGAACGTCACGGGCAGAAAATTGAACAGAGGCCCAAAAGCTACATTGAGAAGAACTTGATAGACCACCGTTGCTACCAACGTCACCGTCATGATAATACCCTGTCCAATACAGGCGAAATTCCCCTCTTCATCCCGGCTAATAAAAAACAGGCCCGCTATACAAAGCTGCATAACATACAACCCCGTGAAGGTTTGATTGATAGCTTTGGGATATAGGGTGCCTCCTGTATCCACCTCGGGGCGATATATGTACAGCATGGCGTACCGCTGGGCAAGCCATAACAAGCCAAAAACAAGGGTAGAGACCAATGAGATGAGAGGCGCAATTATGCAGTAAATCAATGCGATACAAGCAAAGTTTGTATATATAGGGAAGAAAGAGCCCCATTGGATACTAGTCAAGGTCGTATTACGCGACCACTTCTGTCGCGGGGTTGAATCGGTAAGAGAAGCCACGATATACCACTTGGCAAGAGCTGCGCCTTGCAGTAGAGTGGCCGAGCTCGTAGAGAGTGCCTGTAGAACCATATACGTTATGAAGTAATTGGCTGATTTAGGCAGATTCTTGGCCAACAACTCTAGGATGTCATGCGCTGTCTGTAATTGCCGAACATTAACAAAGAGTTCTCGTATTGACGCGGTAAAGAAGGACGCAATTGACACAACTAGAAAGACTTGAATGAATAAAAATATGAAGAAGAAAGTCTGAACAAACTGGATCTTCTCAGTCTTGGTCTTAGCGCCTCTGAACTCTGCGAGATAGTCCAGAAAAATGGGCAGAACATATAACAAGAGAGCTAGTGCCACTGTCGGCAGGACTCCTCCAATCGATCTCAGCGTATTCAGGACTGTCATGAAGTTACTATCAGTAACAGACAACCATCCCAAGTCCAGGAAGACCTGGTCAATCTGACTGAGCGCTCCTGTCCAGGCTACCGGGACGGACCATAGACAGATCGCGATGGCTAGCACGGTAGTGACCAGCATTGTTCTTATCCACCGCCCCTGCCAGGTGATCCCCAAGTTGGCCCATATAACGTCTTGTGGGGAGATCTCGACTATCCTTGGAGCCATCTGTTTAGGTATATGATGAATCTGGCTTTGACAAGCCATATGGGCTGCTGATTGGTGGTTGAACTGAATGAACGCCGAATCCATCAACGGGAAACGATGTTCTTGTTTCTGATCCTCTTCTATTTCTACGTTGAGCTGGGCAAGCTTCTTGCGGTAATGCCATATCGAGTCGATTTTCTGGCTGCAGAAATTGATGCCAGACAACCACTGTATACCGAGTAGAGGTGGATGGTGAGAGGGACGATCTTTTGGCTCGAGGTATCCCTTCCAACTATCTTGAGACAGATCCTCGGGGATATCATCATAGGCCTTGCGATAATCGATGCTGACATCAAACTCGTTACTCCCAGGCCACGCAATTCTTTTGCACTCTTTCCAGAGAGATAGCCAGTGACCAGTCTTTGGGGAATCATCGGCCAACTCATTTCTGTCATGTGAAGTGCTCCGTTGAGGGACAGGTGATAGGTAACTCCCAGAAGGAGGCTTCCAGAATTGCCACCAACTTGTTTCCAGACCACTGGCTAAATCTTCTGCATTTCCAACTTGACGCACGGTGTTTTCACGAGTCATGGTATATGGTATATCTGTTTGTGGTTCCAGTATATGCATTGGTCTATTGCCATTGTGGAATTCTTCTCCACCAGGAGCCGATTGAGGTATAAAGCCATGATTCGTATTCAAAGCACTGCCGACTCCAATAGTGGTCTTCTCGATAACTTGATTGATGTGTCGACCAAATTGTCTCTTTGTAGACTCACTATCAGCAGTACTCCAAGGCTTTCGGATGTCCAAGGCATGTCCTGGGCCGTCCTGCCATGACGTCTGCTCCAGACTTTGGGGGAGTTTGAAAGCTCTTCTAAGAACAATTAATGCATTTTGTTTATTTATGAAGGCTTCCTTGTTAGCCTTCAGCTGAGCCTCCATGTCTTTGTAAGCGTCATGATCTGCTTGTTCACGTTTGCTTGAAGCCTCCAACTTTAACTCCTTTCGCCGCCTCTCGTCGTTGATACGAGTCCGTTGTATTGAAACCTTGTTGGCAGCCCTAATCAAGGCAGTCTCTGCAGCTTCTAATCTAAGGTGGACATCTTTTCGACGCTCGATCTTATCTAGCAAGCTCGACAGGTCTCTGTTAAGCCAAATATGTCTAACGCCGCCTGGGAAGACGTCAAAAAGCCCCCTAAGTGCGTCAATCGTGAGCCACTTAGAAGGAATTGAGCAAACTAAAATCGTTTTTGAGGAGGCTTTTAGTCTATGTTGAGGGCTAGTAAGAAAGTCCTGCCTCACTTTGATATAAATCTTGAGCTCAATAAAGAAGATGAAGCAAACCCAGACCACCACGAGAACGGCCATGGCCAAATGCGTCCAGTAAAGGTTGAGATTAGTTAACCTCACATTGCTCCAAGATAGAGTATCAAGGCCTGTCACCCCAAGGCTTTCTTGGGAATCCGATTTATTCGTCGGGTTGATCTCGTGGCTCTTTCCGTCAATAAAGTTTATAGAAATCAGTATAGGCATTATAAAAGTGGCCACAGGCGTAAAGATGAGGAGCAACATTTTGAGATAGCGCAGAAAGAAGTAGGCGTCCAGGCCACACCTTGTGATGATTTTACGATCAGGAATGTTCCACAACTCGCAAATCATGAGGAAGAAGGCCGCTGGAGGTGACTGCACTCGCTCGCGTTTAGGTACCAGGTATGTTCTTGGTTTGCTACATCTAGATTAGTCTGTAGATCTGCGAAGTGTTGCCTCACATACTAAATTCGTGGCACCCTGTTTCTCATAAGCAGAAACATGAGCATTTGAACCGCAAATACGACCGATGCGCTGCTGACAGCTGCTAGGAAGCCCACAAGGCCGATGCCTTGATCAGTTTGAGCTCCACCAGGCTGCTTTCTATCAGGTGATTCGGTGGCCGAGGCTGGCCGCAGGAAGAAGAGGACGCTCCACGCTATAAAATAGATCATCCTAATCATAGTTTTCGACTGCAGTTTTCCACAAGATAGGGGTCCAAAGGGCTTTAAGGCAGACCTTCGTGGCAGCAATGGTCTAGTTATTTATTTATGTGCTGTTAGAAAGCCATCTTTGGGTTTTAAATTGTGCATACGGCAGGGCGGTTTTACCAATGAAAGAGGCCGGATGGCATATCACTTGCAGCGCCATCATCCAGCAGTGCTCAGCTCATTAGCTGAAGATCAATCAAATTTATATATGTACGCATGGCATTCAAGAGGTTTAGACAGACCTCATGACAGTTACAATGGCTCCTCCCAGAGAAGTGAGTGGGACAGGGTTTCCGGAACCGTTGAGTAGAGGTACAGACCCAGCGTTGTAAGCCCTCAAGTTCATAACTAATAGGATCCTAGATCGCAATACCACACGTGCTCATCCGGATGCCGATAACTCAGGAGCTGGCACCTTTACCGAGGATGACTTCAATAAATTGAACAGATTTCGTGATTCCCATCGCATCTCGGCGAATATAGATATTCCAGCATCTAGGGACCCAGAGAAGGCCAAAGTTAGGGAACAAACCAGACGTTACCATCTGATCTGTTGTGCATGTCAATAGATTTTGCGTATTTCCTTGATTCTGCAATCTCGACGAGTTTATAGTTTAGCATTTCTATATTTTACATACTGTATGATTCTCAAAGACCCTTGAAGATAGTTTTGTTTTACTAATTAGCGCTCACTGACTCAAGGAAAACTATTGTGATATTTGAGCTCAGTGCACTTCAAAGTACAGTATAGTGTAATCAAAAGAGTGAACATGTCTTTAGTAGCTAGAATATTC
Source organism: Fusarium dimerum (assembly GCA_013623525.1). Classification (NCBI taxonomy): domain Eukaryota; kingdom Fungi; phylum Ascomycota; class Sordariomycetes; order Hypocreales; family Nectriaceae; genus Fusarium; species Fusarium dimerum. The sequence goes on from JABGLY010000113.1 coordinate 41,641, forward strand.
TCTCAAATGCCCGTGGTGTGTATTAGGCCGCCGCCCCTGAGCATATATCGCTCGTGTCTGACTTCGTGTGATATGGTGTAACGAGGAATAATGATCTGTCAAGCCGGCTGACGGATGTGTAGAAGCATGGAAATGGAGGACACAATCAATAGAAAGGCCTCTTCCATGGCTTGTCTATCAAAATAGGCCAAAAATGACTGCTCTGAGCAAGTACTCTGAGAGCGGAAGCGATATTCAACGCAGATATAAGCTATTCTTTACATTCTGTCGCTATTCTCGGGCATTCCAAAGTAGAAATCAACCGAAATGACCACGACCCCAGCATTTACAGCAGCAACGTATAACACATATAAGTGTGTGTTCAAAACAGAGCACAAAAAAGGCCGTCAGAAGCTTGCGCCTGGATTCATGGCGGCGAAATATCGCTCCAGAGAAACTATATATACGCAAGGGTGAGCCCTTGCCAGTAGTACATAAAGTTGACTGCCCAGAGCGTGCAAGGACTAGGCTGTCATTACCAATAAGTATGACTATCTGCAAGCATACGCGCTGGCTTAAACTCAGTAACAACGAGTCCGAGTTTTGCGTAGAGGTGTCAGATAGACCCCGGCGCATTAAAAAAGCTTTCAAAGATCCTGATAATGAAGTTGGTGGTTTGCTGATGACCATCGGCAACCAGACGAAACGAGCCGCTTTTGGCAAGCTTGCTTGCCGCCAAGATTATCTCGATTCAAGGCCTCCGGGTGAGGTTCACCTCTTCGTTTCACGTTTCAAGCAACGCATGCAACAGGATGTGATCGTTGTCGATACAGATACGCTAAGACTTCCAGAGAAACTGCCTCCCCATCGCCTCCAGTCATGCCATGGCGTTGACATCCTCCCCATGACCGGCCAGTGCGAGTCGGGCGGAGTGTCAAACCTGTACACCAACCTGCTCCATAGAACGCTCCTCCCATTTGTGGATGTTATTTGCATATTTCTGGATGATGTCGGGGGATTGCAACCTACGCTCTGTCACTTGAGTGCCTGGCTCGAGTGTGGACAAGCCTCAACAAGTCCGGTGCGGCCACAAGTCCTACTCGTAGTAAATCAAGAGAAAAAGAACCGAACTCAAGCACATCTCCAAGAATACACAGACACTCAAGGCCAGGCCACTATCGAACTCTTGTTCCGGGGCATTATGGTTGTAGGCGTTCCGAAGTTTTCCGTTAAGAAAAAGAGAAAACATGTGAAGGCGAATCGTCGGTGGCAAATATTGCAGGATGAAATATCAAAAGCTCTAGAGAAAAGCAGACAAATACGGCGACGGTCAAATTACTTGTTTTCAGTTAGCGATACAGCTGAGTTCATGAAGCTGGCCGCACGCACTGTTGACCGTCCCCCTGTCGCCTTCAATTTTATTAGGGCATGCCGGTTCGGCCGTGAGGTGGCCCCGGATATGGCTGGCCACCTAGCTATCCTCCTCAACAAGTGTGAATCAGCTGCCACCATTCGCCAGTTTGCCATCCCAATAATTGCTTCGAGCCTACTGATGGACCATTATTCTCCAGACATGCATTGTAAGTCAAGGCATAGTAAGTAGCGATCTTGCAAGGACTGACTAGCGTCTAGTGTTTGATCCCGATGAAGTATTCGTAGAACTGTACAAGGATGCTTGCCGACAGGCAACCACAGAATTAAAACCCAATGCTGGAGGAAGCTCGATGTTGTCCTCAGAGATACTGAAGCTAATCGCATGTAGTATGGTTACACAGTTTGCACAATTTCAGGCCATGGAATCAGCTCGTGAATGGCATAGACACCGACTGGAATGCTCCAGTCTTTTTCTTTCAGGTATCTATTCAGTCGATACGTGCTTGAGCTGCATCAGGTGCCGGCCTCAGTACACTCTGCAATGCGGACATTCGGTTTGTTTGAAATGTGTCAAGGAATTCTACCCGCGTCATGACTCGGATCCTACTGGTGCAAAAGTGGACAACTGCCTTATATGTGGTGCAGCAATCCCTGAGATTTCCATCAGACTAATGCCTGACACATGTCGAATGGTAGTGTTATGTATCGACGGTGGGGGTATACGTGGATCAGCTCCGGTACAATTCCTTAAGGCGATACAAGATGCAATTGGGATCCCACACCTTCAAGTGCAGAGGCATTTTGATCTTAAATTTGGTACTAGTTCAGGTAAGTCATGTTCCCCTATCCACTCAGAGCGTTATTACTTACCTGATGTCATAAGGCGCGTTAAGTGTGTTGAGCCTTGACATCCTCGGATGGAGTGTAGAGAAATGTATGGATCATCTCAAGGAGTTTGCCGAGAGAGCATTCCAGTCTGGTCATTCGTGGCCCTGTCGAATTCTCTCGAAGGTTCCCATTGTTTCAAGAATCACTCGCATGATCTGTCTCGCTTATTCTATGCTCATTGGTAGTAAGTACTCAGCCGAAGGCATAGAACGCTTACTCGAGGACACGTATGGTGCCGACAGAACAATCACAGACACTTCGGCGGCAACCGAGATGGGAAGTCATGTCGGTTTGACTCTCACCGCCGCTAAAAACGGCCAAGCTTTCATTGTTACAAATTATAATGCAGTTGGAAACCGCCCAGAAAATTGCGGTGGGTCATACGTCAAGAGTTGTCTAACCGTTACTAAACATCTTCAGGCTACCAGCATTTGACCTCCAGTGAGGGAGAGAAACCAATCACATGGTGTGAGGCGTAGGTGAAACTCGATATCGTAATTACTATGGCAAGCTGACGTTTAAAAGCGGACGCTGTACGACAGCGGCACCATGGTAAGGCCGTCCTCGGTTAACTAGACATCACTGACAAGAGCGTAGCTACTTCAAGCCGGGATATATAGGGAGTCAAGTATTCCAGGACGGTGGTTTAGCGTTCAACAATCCTGTATCTATTGCGATACAAGAAGTTGCCGCTTTGTGTCCAGGCGCCGAGGAACCCAGTATGGTGGTATCGCTTGGAACAGGGTTTTTGCAGAATGATGAGAACGGGTCCCCAGCATCGGCCGGCAGGCTTGAGAACTCAGCGCCGGCGAGAGTGATAAGAGCGTGCTGGCGGAAGCTAAGCTCCCAAACGTCCTGGCACGAAGCAATGGTTCATCAGGATTCCAATAATCACACCAGTTTCCACAGGCTTGATGTACGCTTCAAGAATGATGAACCGCTTCTCGATGAGGTCCAGAAGATTGAAGACATCCGCCGGATGGCAAGTGACGAAGCCCGGAATTCCTTGACTCTACATAGTATCGCCCGAGGTCTCCTTGCGAACCTCTTCTACTTCGAATTGGATTCTACGTCTTATCCTACTTTCTCTAATGGGGCGTACAGGTGTAGCGGTTATATCTTGTGCAAATTACCAAGCAATACGCCTGCGTACAATGAATTAATAGCGTTGCTTCTCAGGAAAGACGCTGCATTCATTTTTGACAAACAGAGAATCGACGTTGATTGGGATACTACGAGAATCAATTTCCCACTTGCGGTGTACGTGAGAGTGCCCAGCCTCAGTCATACCTTTTACGTCAAGCTATTGGACAACGAAGGAAAAGCTCATGATATTAACGGGTCGCCTTTCACGTTGGACTGGATGATGCAGAGGCAGAGTCTGCACACTCAGTTTGGCACAAGAAAACGCAAAGATTCAGATACATCAGCACACCAACCCGTCAAAAGAAGGAGAATCCGGTGATGGGAGTGTCATCATTGATCACAACATCCCGGTCACAATAACAATTATATTCATAGAAGATATCAGGTTGATGGAAAATCATCTTACTAGAGTTTCCGCAGTCTCAACAAAATTCTTGTGTCAAGGGCTTGTGCGACTTAACTGGAACCAAATCCGTCCTTTCTTCTGCGGAACCATAACACTACTAACAAAGCCAGGGAATAGAATATAGTCGTGAATAAATTGAGAATTACGTTATCGTCAAGGACATCTTTGCCTGAAATCGCCCATCTACTGACAGCCATGACATGGCTCCAAAGTCCCGACCATTTGATTGTGCAAATAACCCTCTGCCAGCACTGCGACTCATCTCAATAAAACCAAAAACTATACAATTATTCCTTCCGCAGCAAGCAGCAAGCACGTTTCAAGCAGCTACAAAGTCTCCGTTGATGTGCCATTTGCCATCTTTCGTTGTACAATCTCACTCTTTCCCTCCAAGCTTATTCTTCGTGTTGAACATCCAGGCCTCTGGCTTTTCTTACCGAGAGGGATTTTGAAGGGGGCCCTTGTGTATTAACCCTGTGCCTAGCTTCCCCACCGGCCATGTTCTAAACGTGTAATATGTGTCCAGCTTGTTCGGGAGTAATTTGTTTTCTGTCGGTGACATTTCAGTGACCCAAGCTTCAACCACGTTGAACTTGTCGGCATTGGCGGTGTGTAGAGTATGATACTGCTGCAATGATGTATCGATGCGTAGACGCGAAGTTGGCGTTTCCTTTGGTCGTGGCCTATGGCATTTGGAGACTTGGCCGGCCTTGATGTCCATAGTGACTGATAAGATTGGTCCTTGGAGCTGAAAGATGGTTGGATGAATACTCTGGGAAGATGAAGAAGTCTAATTTCTGTCGTGAGGTCTCACTAATCGATCTTTATTTCGAAGACGACAATTCCAGTCGCAGATATTTTTCATGGCCAGTGTGACGGAGATGTCATGTGAGTTAGTAATTTTAATTTATGATCACAATTGCATAGAGCTGAAATGGCATTACTGTCACGATAGTTTGAGACAGAAAGGCTTTTTTCAGCCCCACTGATGGTGCAATTGCAAAGGAGAGAGAGCGCATTTTTGGCGTGAAATGGATTAAAGTAGCTTGAATTGAAGCACGGATAGTTGATCTATTGGTGCTATACCAGTGAAGATGCTACATGAAGCACGCCACTATGTTTTTTTTCCTCTCATTAGAAACTATCTCACTGTTCATGGTGAAGCCAAGGCTTCAAATGCATGAATTATATACGCTTGGTACATTACACCGGGTACCCTATACACCATTCCCACTTTCGCAGGTTATTGTTAGGCCAAAAGCAAAAGTGCCCCTTGAAGTTTCGGACGTACTTACAACAGCTATTCATGATTTACCAAGAAATTAACTAAGGCAGAGATATACAAATCATTTGTAAGGATGCCAGAAGACTTATTTTACAGCCTTTCAATAAATGACGCCGAAATTGAAATCCAACTCAATAACAAGCAACTACTATACTGCAACGAAGATGATTCAATGATAAGGGGATTTGTTCAACTAACAAGAACTTCTGGTATCTAGTCTCCTTGCATTAATCGCCGCTATGTGTTCAATAGTTGGACACAGACACTTCCGTTATTTCCTTGGTCGCCATCGCTTCTTGCTCCTAACTGCTTCACGTTCATTCGAAATGCTTATACACAAGTCCATCAATTTATCGGGAAATTGCTGCATGTCGGTGACAATTACTGTTAACTTTTGTTTAAAATCGTCTGGGACAGAAACTGCCGGGTAGGACCAGATGTAGCCGTCCGCGTCGTGACATTCGTCAACGAATGTGACATGGAACGAAGTGCCTTCGTGGTGAATATCCATTGTGCCCAGGGGTTGTGAGTAGCGTTTCCATGAGTCAGCACTAGCACCAAACACATGTATCTTAATTTTGTGCTCGTTTGGAGCGCTTGTATGGGATGATCGAGGACTCCCTGGTGATAGGAGGCCATCTTCAGTATGCCACCCAGGCCTAATCATTGGGTTTCTGCCTACGACGTACCGTCCATTCCGTAACGACTCTTGGTTGCGCTAAGATGTACTGACCTGCGCCATCGCCTCAGGGGATGGCCAGAGAATAGGTTACAGGGCATGGCCAAATTACCACCGGGGGGCCCCGTGTGACCGTCAAGGATGACTGCGGGTAGGGAGGCTTGGACCTCTCCACTTGATGGGCACTTGTTGAGTTACAAACTTGCGGACTTTGCGAAAGTCAGAAGCAAGCGAAAAGACTGATGCAAGAGTTGTAGAGATAATATGGCATAGGTTACTGATGATTCTTACTCTTAAGTATTGCCATTTCAATGGGTAAAATTTGACTTCTGAAGGGACCACAACACAAGTCCGTTTTGGAGGCTAATGTTGGGTGACACCGTCAAGAAAATATCACCGCAAAGAGTAGCAGGATCTTTGAGGAGCTTTTAAGGACATAGTACAAAACTTGTTATCATGATTCCGATTTTGGAACTAGGTCAAACAGGACGTCGTCACTGGAGATTAGTCGAGGTCAACTGATGGCACATGACACTAGGAAAGAAAGTATTCTGTAAATTCTAGCCAGGACTAAGTTATGTTCGGGTTTTAGTCACTAATACAGTACAGATTATCACTAACATACGGGTAGTTTAAGCCATCCTTCTGGTCTTACTGCGCCCGAAGCTTGAGAACTGATCTAATGACTATGCCAAATTACTCTATTTTGGACCTACTGTAACAGCTCTGGAAAAACCACTTCCTTCAAGCTTGTGGCCATGGTGGAAGAAAGGCTGTACTAGCCTTTGGCAAACATCGCAGTATGCTGTTGCTGCTATGGTCGACGCTATCGTCAGCCAGTTCCGTTTGTCCATTACTTTGGAAAGAATTTACAGAAGCGTCCAGGAAGAACAAGACGGGGAGGTCAAACATCGCCTATCTAATGGATCCTGAGAAAATCAATCAGGTTGTACAATTTCGAGCATTTACGGCCTCCTCTCCGTAATGGCATGCTCTTTATCATACATAAGTTGGAGCTCTGAAGTACATAGATGTACTTTGAAGGTTGATGTTTTGCTGGAATAAGACTTCTTGATTAGCCCAGAAGCCATTTTTGGCCGAGAAACTCGAGTACCCTGAAGTACTCCAAGATCTAAGAGGGTCGGAGCGCAAGTCTGGGGGAGTGGAGTCCAAAATCATGGCGTGAGTCTTCCACACTGCTGTAAGTGCTCAAAATTGCACCACCCTGCCTATTTGCACAAAGTGAAGAGACTCTATACAGTATTGAACACTTGCACCTTCCACTCCTACAATGACTCTTTTTTTGTAAAGCAAAGTTCCACATGTCCCACATGAGGATTTACACACTGTGTACATGGCTGCTGGGCACAAGCCGCGCGCAGACTTCTGTACTTGGTTAGGGATCACACTCATGACTCGCACTGTGAGTCTGGCTCCACTTCTCCAAATCGGCTTCCCAGACCTCTGGGCTGCAGAGGTTACTTCTGAGTACCTCTTTCGCGCGGCCAGAAATTGCTTACACACCCATAAAACGATCCATTTCTGGCAAAAACACCTGCTTATGAAGTAGAGGCATGTATCCCAGAGGCTCCACCCTAGATTTTACGAAGAGCATTTTAGTTTGCAATGGAAGGGGCAAGTGCTCAATACTGTACAGTACGATCTGGAGACAATTGATATTGATTAAGTTGTGGCATTCTCATGGTAAACCCCTAGCTACCGTCGAGGTGCTACTAAGTTGTCACCTTTGGCCGAGCTTTGCAATCACTGGTAACTTTCTCTTGCCCCCTCTCATAGAGTAATTATATGTCCCTACGCAAAATTCCAATCATGTAAGGCTAGATTGGTGGCTTCAAAAAACCATCCTTCAAGCAATACCTTTCTATACTTCGTCAAAGAAACCTAACCTATATATGAGCAAGATCCTACGTAGGCCTGACTTCAACTAATTGACAATAGATCAGCGCTCAGCGGAGGGGTAAAAAAAAGTAGAGCAACATGAAATATACAAGCCATGAAGTTGTCATAGACTTGACTGGACCTTATCAAAACTGTGCGGGTTGTCATTCTATCCTAACGCCTGGACCAAAGTTCCGCATATTAGGTCGTGTAAGCCTCCTTACCCATCCTTTTCACACCATGTTGTTAATTGCTGATTAGTTGCTCTGCCATAACTGCAGCAGATTTTATCACCCCGACGAGTTAACATTGCAGTATCATTGGGAAGACTGTCCCATCTGTGATGCAAACGACGACCTTTGGTTCACGAAATGTGGTAAGTGAGAACAAATTACCTCCTACTCATGAACGTCGCGCAACTGTCCTGACGTATCTCAAGGTCATGTTTTTTGCGGATGGTGTGTAACTCGTCAGTACGAGTTATCACAGGGGTTCATGCAATGTCCAACGTGTAGAGAGACCTTCAGCGAAACAACAGTTCTACAAGAAGCAAAGAAAATGGAAATCGGGGTTGAAGTCATTTTAATAGACTAGAGTCTCATCATCAATTGCCACAATCTACAGTCTCTCATAATGAGGTTTAAAATATTCGCATGCCAGGAACAGAGTAGGGGGTTCTAGAGCACCTACGTGATACGTATATCCCTGTAAGTAGTAAGTTCTGTGTATGATACACGGTGTGATATGAAGACAGAGGCCCTTTCGAGATGTTCAAGCAGAGCCCATTTTCTATTTGGCATTACAAATCAAGAGTATATTGGGTGGCAAGAAGTCATCCTCACGACTTGAACCCAGCAGAAATTCAATATCATGTCTATTGGAGCAACATCTCGGAGAGTATCACGTTCTAGACTCATCAACTATTCGATACATACTTTCTAATTATGTAACCTAGTGGTCTGTTTGACACTCCTTTCCATGCTCAGGAAGCAGGCTCTGAGCTCATCAAGTGCTCTGATGGCTCTCTCTACAATATCTGATAGTGATTCTGTTTCCATCATTGCCGGGCTTCCAATATTGTTCCATCCTGTTTGGGGAGGAGTAGGAGAAGAGCTGAGGTAGGCCGAACCAGACTGTTCAAGTTGAAACGAAAACCTGCGGTGCCGAGCTCTTCTTTGTCGGTTGATAGCTACAGGCTCCTCGAGCCCTACCAATCTAGGCGTTTCTGGAAATGACGATAAAGGGACATAACTGTCTTGCTGATCCAGTGAATCATGGTTTTCGAGATCTAGAACACTTCCAACACTGTCTTGGTAGGACGCATCAGAATCATCATCTTGAAGCGTGTCAGTCACGTCTCGACGAATAAATCACTTGTAAAAAGTCAGTTCGTTGGCCTACTCACCAGAATGTCCATAATCTTGCATGATATCCTCTTGAAGACACATCTCAGTATGTGGGTAGTGTGACATTCTGCGAATTTGAGAAGGAGCAGAAGAATATATCCTCCGGCACTTGGTGGTGGGAGTTCGTCTGAACTTAACTACAATCGAGGCCGCAACCCCAGGAATTCTAGCGCCCGAACACGAAAAAGTAATAAAGGCGAGTGCTACTGTTTTAATAAAGTGCATCACGGAATCAAAAATGGCTTATTTTGTCATGACACAGAGTCCGGAGGCTATGCGAAGCGTCTTACGCGAGACACACTGCCGTTCTCAACATGATGTAAACCGACACCTCTATATCGAACTCGTCACAGATGAAAGCTATGATCTCGTGTTCTACCATGTCAGGCTTCTCGGCCAATCGCCTACAAAATGTGTCGCGTATCACAGGAGTTATTTTCCGGCCGAGTCCCTTGCGGTTGGCCGGAGCTGTTTACGTTCCATATCGTGTTATGGAGGACGGCACTCTGATAACGGCGCGGCGCTTGTAACCGACGCTTTCAGTAATCTTCTGGGTTGGGACGCCATTGCCCAGAATCGTTCGTATCCGTTTGCACCATGTAGAGGTTAATCGAGGAGGGGTCTTCGGAACGGTCTTCGGAACGTCATCAGAGGCCTGTTCCGGCTCACGCTGGGGTGGAAGGAGAATATGGCCAATTGTCGCCACATCAGAGCCTATCACAAGGTAGGCTAGTTTATGCCTTGGGTATGCAATCACATGCTCCATTAACCTGGAGCGACCATAAAGGAACTTGAAACATCATTTACACACAGTCGACATGAACGATTTGGACCCAACTCACGAAGAATAGTTATAGAATAAGGGGGAAAAGATAATTGAAACAAGCAAAAAAGAAAACTGATGAAAGCCAAGGAGGGATGACCGCATTATAGACTGACTGCTCTCCGTGAAGAAATCTGCTAGATACTTCCATTGCAACTAGTTGGCTGTGGAATTATGAGCAGAAGGATTGGAAACGTACTGCTCGTAGGGAAAACTGAGATGTAATGGTCCAACGCTGCATTTTATATCACCAAAGTGCTTTGCTGACCAGCACTGACAATTTAAGGTTCATGTAGAATATCTGTGTAAGGAACAAATGTCTCAACCCCAGCTTCAATCCTGTTTTTCATGATCTCTTGCTCTACATGTAGCTAAGGAACAGTATCCAGTCTGATAATGATCATCGATGTCACCTGGTCACAACGACAGGGGGCTATCACAATATGAACATGGTGTCACTGGTGCATAGTGGACAAAGAGTTGGTAAAGCAAGAAGGAGCCATGCCTATGATTTGAGGATAGCAGATCGTAACGTTAAGTTCTCGTGGCTTTAACCAATGGATCAGAACCTGATAGTAACACATGCTGGTCTCTCAGGATATCAACTACAACTACACAAATACCCCCACCGAATCATGTAAGAGTCTGCTCTACTTCTGCTCTCACCTCCTCTAGGCATGTCCTCAACTCATCAAGTGCCCTGATCGTTCTCTCAAGGCTGTTTGATAGTGATGCTTGTTCCATCAACCGCGTCTCTCCACAACTGTCCAGTTCCTGTTCACGCGGAGAAGGAGAGGAACCGAGAGCTGGGGACGCACAAGGTACACCCCGAAACAGATACCTGCGCCGTCCGGCTCTCCTCACTCGACTACTACCTTGAGGCACTTCCAATCTCGACAACCTTGGGCTCTCTGGTGGTGAAGGTAGTGGAGCATACATGTTCTCGACAGAGAGGTCGGATGAGTCGGATACTTCATAATCTGAAGGGCTTCCAGCGCTGTCCTCGTACGACAGGTCAGAATCTCCAGTTGCGAACTTGTCAGTTGAGAGTCCGAAGCACTATATCTGCAAAGGCATCCATGTAGTTTCGCTCACCAGAACTTCCAGATGACCATATAATATCGTCAGAGGATCCCATCTTCGCGTATGAGGAAGGAAGCATGAGCTAAGAGAGTCTGTCCGTCTATGCGCCTGTCGGAACTTGTGTGTTCTGAGAGTGTGTGCTGAGAAATCGGTGGCGGACGCCGTCGGTATTTAGCATCGGTGAAAGATGCATCAACTCAGGAGGTTAATCAGAATTCAAGCTTCCAGGCATGAAAGTTCAGCGGATAAGATGTCGGCTGTTCCAGTCCGGTTCCTATCATGCTAATTTTGGCATTTTTTTCTTTCTTTCTTTCCTTCCTTTTCTTCCTTCCTTCTGTTTTTCCCCCCTCGAAATAGTTGGGTATTGATAAAATGATGGCTAAGGTATCCAGAAATGGCCTCATCAGGGATGCCATCATCCTATAACGGCCTCCTCCTACAGGTGTTCACGGAGAGCTTGGTTTTCAGTATCTGATGGGAGAGGTCGAAGTTACAGACATTCATTCTTGGTGACGAAGCCTAAATCGAGTCTAGACTGAGTTTCCGTATCACTGGCAACGCCGGAAACTTTCAGGCTTTGCCTAGCTTTCGACGATGATATCAAGAGACTATCTCTGGTTCTGCATCATCACACAACCGGTGAAGACTGCGACAAGGAAGTTGCAATATCATTGTGTCTGTTGGAGCTTTAATCACTGGCATCGAGAATATTCAGGATCGTAATGCGCCTGCTTTGACTACATTTGAGTTTTTGTGCTCCTAATCTTGAAGAATGGAATGATAAGGAAAATGCATGACGTCAAACCACGCAAGCCGCAGTTTTCTGCCTTCTCTTACACAATTGCTACTTGGAGACGGCCGATTTGCTGTTTCAGTGAAAGATTCAATAAATTGCCAATGAGACGGTGAATAGCATGTAGGCTCAGATAGAGGAGGTCACCTGAAAGCTGCTGATACGCCTGGCTTGAGATTGTCGGAGTGCCCAATCCTAACAAACACAGAAGTTGTGTATTGAGTAGGAGCTTAAGGTTCAATCCATTGAAAGTTGATAGACGGCGTCGAAATCCGGAGATATATCAATAACGCATTGTATTCAACAAGCTCTATAGCTACCCGATAATCTACCACAGCTGCAAATATCGAATCCTTGGTCTAGAAAGGAGATCCGTCTATATCTAACAATAATGAATACACTGGAGGAACAAGAAGATACTTACCGTCGGTGAGGGGGAGTAAAGTACGGTAACGAGGTTGAACAACAACATTGCTCTTACTTAAGTTACCGCACTAACGTGTGCAAAAAAGAAAAAGAAAACCATCCGACTTGTTCACGAAGTTCCACGATCCGAACTCGCCTCGACTGGGGCCAGCCATTAGTTCAGCCTCTCCACGATCAATCCATACAGCTTAGCAAAATCTTTTTGAAGCTCTTCTCGAAGCTTTTTGAAATCGTCCCATGTCGGGCCGCCACGGGTGTCTGGTTCAGAACTTGTTTGAGATTTTGCTTGCACAGATGGTTGCACCCCATTCCATGCAAACGTTTGAGTTCTATCTTGTCCAGTTGTTTGAGCTCTATCTCGTCCAGGTGTCTGAGCTCTTTCTTGTCCGGGCGTTTGAGTTCTATTTCGTCCAGCTGTTTGAATCCTATCGCCTCCGGATTTATTCTCCTGTGTCACTCGTGGAGAGGAGGATCTCGTTCGACTACGCCCACCTTCGCCTCCCAACCGGTCGAAGGGAGAAGGTGATTTCTCGGTAAAGGGAGTCACACCTTGCAGTCCGTTATAAAATCTCTTCTCTTGCAAGAATGCTCTTTTGTACAGGTCATCTCGTGGAAATATCCTACTCGGACTATCATCATGATCTTCGTATTTTCGTTTGATCGCCTCTCTCTGTCGCTCGTCTGGCTTCCATTTCGACATCCACCAGCTCCGGCTGACCCAAGACTGCGTCTTATCCGTCCATTCGATCAGAATGAACACTCTCGTGGTGTTCCTCTTATTCTTATCAGCCGGCACATATTCCAGAACCTCGAGTGAGTTTCCGGGGTCATCATCGCGATGCTTCGGCCAGGCGACACCCAGCACACGATATGCATCTTGCTTACTACGGTTGTTCTTATGGTAAAGCTCTAGCATATTGTCTGACAAGGAAACACCTTCTTTCTTGTATCCTTTTTCGGCCTGGCTCTCGATACAGAACGTCCCGTATCCCTGGCTGTTCTCATAGTAATTGACAAATTCTACACCACGACCATGGGTCCTTTCAAACCACCCGACTGTTTTAGCATTATCTGGTAGCTTTGGATGCACAAGATCCTCAGTCTCACCCCAGCCACTGGTGTTTAAAATAGGTGATTGGGAAGGAAAGCCCTGGCTAGTTTTGGTGGGTTCGTGATCATCAAGGCTGCTTGTTACGCTTTCTAACTCCATATCTTCATCTGACTGACTACCTGCATCTGTCTCAATACTCTGCAACGGATGGGTAGGGTGAGGGTGTGGTCTATTAACGGGATTCTGGTAGTCATTCTTACTCCCTCCTGCAGCTCGAGGCCTCCAGTCATCAGGGTCCTGGGCATCCGAATCGGAAGGCTGGGGAGATAGGAACCTTAAACGTTTAGGAGGTTTATCTTCCCCGTTCGCAGATGGAGTTTTCATGTTGCGGATGTTTACATCTTCTGGTTTAGGTGAAGACCTTGGATGCTTTCCTAGCTGAAACTTGTCACCGATGGCTTTGTAATGAAAGAGGTTCGTACGATCATTACTGGATGCTTGCGCTGGACTGCTCTTGACGCCCTGGCCCTGATCGCTATTGGGAGATAGCCACGAGTTGCCGTTAGTGGTATGCCTTTGCACGGCGTCGCCAAACGAGAAGTTGGCGGGAACCTGCCCCTGAACACCGATAGGATCTAATCCAGGATTATCATGGGCAGCTTGCACCTCAATGGGGGGGGCTTGTCTCTGAACAACCCCAGAAGCTTCCTGTAACGATTGAGAACCTTGTTCCTGATCCTTTTGGGACGCGGGTTCCTGAGCCTGGGGAGCCTGCCCCTGGCTACTTTCTGGGGTCTGCCCCTGCTGAGGCTCAGCCTTGAAGTCTGGCACTTGGTTGACCTGAACGTCACCCTAGCGACTTCACGTTAGCAAGATTGGATAAATCTATTTAGAGGATCTCATTTACTGACCCCATCTTCAGGAGCGGCCATGTTATTCTGGTTGTTCTGGTTGTTCTGGTCGTTCTGGTCGTTCTGGTCGATCTGGTCGTTC
>JABGLY010000114.1:476-29803 GCA_013623525.1 Fusarium dimerum
ACCATCACCACCATCACCACCACAACAACAAACTACAACTTAGATCTCCGCCCCTCATGAACTACAACTATTCTCACAACAACGAGTTCGCCACCGAGCAGTCAACCGCCAGGGCAACTCCTTCACGATCCCAGTCCTGGTCACATCCTAGCTATGCAACCACCTCGTGGGAAGAATCCCATGCTCATCAACCGGATCCTCGCTATCAACACGACAATCAGTACGACGGTCGACACAGAGACGCCTATCACTTTGCCCCTTCCTCCTGCTCGTCATCTTTCGACACCGGTGAAGCTGACCAGTCTCACCAATACCACAACGCAAATGATTACTACCAACACATGACCACTCACTCCCAGTATGGGGGAAGTTTCCCATCCAGCTCGTCCGCGGGCGCAATGTCCAGCTCGCCAAGTCCCCGTGGTGGTGATCCTTACGGTTGGCAAGGTGCTGGCGATACTGCCGAGCATCAGTGTCAGTGCGGGAAGTCTTTTCGACGTCCGTCAGATCTTGCGTAAGTTTATTCTCAGAGCAAAGGGACTTACAGAAACTCCCCCATTGGCCACCACTCGATGCTAACAATTTTTCTCCCGTCAACAGCAAACACCAAAAGTACCACATCAAGTATTTCTCATGCCTCTTTATAGGCTGCGACAAGGCCTTTGCAACGCACAAAGATCTGGCACGACATACGCGCACCCACAATAAGGGAGAAGGGTACCAATGCATCGTCCAAGGCTGTCGAAAGGCGGCTTCTGGTCATGTCTACAGTCGCAAGGACAACTTTGACCGTCACATGAGGACGGCCCATCCAAACCATCCCAATCCATGAGAGGTAACCACAGCGACTCTCTCTAAGCCTACATCGACAGTGACTCATTTGAACGGTTTTCGATAGAAGACCAGAGTTGTGAAACAGTATTATCGAAAGGGGGTCACATACAGAGACCAACCACAATTGTCTGTTTGTTTGTGATGTTGCATTCTTTTTTTTTTTTTTCTCTCTTTACTTTTCTACTTCTTGTTTTCCTTTTATCCTTTGCTTGTACTGTTCGATTCTACTTTCCATTTGTACCAGGCATGGATCGCATAGATGGCTTTCTAAGTGTGTATTTCTAGCGGAGCTGACGGTTTTCTTATGTCATTGAACATTTCACAGTCACAGTACTGAGAAGCAGAAGAAGAAGAAGAAAAAAATCCAAGGGTCTATAACTGAATGACCCATTCATGTATTTACTTATTCATGTCGATCATACACTGCGAGAGCAAAGAGTACAGAAATATGTATGTACATGACGATAATACCTGATTCCCTGATCGAATTAAGCCTAACTTCTCTCGCCATTGAAGCGAAACAACACACACCGCAAGGTTGAAAAACAAGACAAGGGAATCATGGAGGCTACAACGATACACGACAGGCATTGACAACCTTGGGAACGATTTTCGGGAGCTTGGCTCCACTTTATGTAGGCCCAAATTCCGGGACGGGCCGGGCCCCCATGTGGACCCCTCGGTTCCACCAAACGTTTCGTAGCTTCGACCTTTCTTTCCATGTGACCCTAAACCCAGCCAGTCATTCTGTCTTTTTCCATCATCAGGTATCGACCAGCCCTTTGGGCATACAAGCTTTGTAACATGTTCACCATTGCACTTTCTCTCTTCCTCTATCATTTTTCCCTTTCCTCTACTCACCCGCTCGTATTGGAATCTTGAAGGGGGGAGGCAAAACCAGTATTTTTATTTTTTATTTTTGGCAAATGCAACCACCGTTAAAGCACGACCGGTATTGGGTTCCGTTTGACTCCATATCTAAGTAAATCATACATTCCCTGAAGATTGACTATCTTACAAAAAAATCGACAAGGGACATCTTTCCGGTTGACATTCCCAAACATGAAACTCCACCTCCATTGTAAACAATCCTCAACCTTATGCCAGTCGTCAGAAGTCAATGAAGCTGAAATCTAGTGACTGGTAGTCCCAAAGACTGGCGAGCTCTCCTAGTTCCTCGTCCGAAATATTGCCAAATACTGGCGCCATTGTTGGCTCTCCAGCAGTCGAACCATTGAATATGTTTTGGTTGACCAATTCTGGCTGCCAACCGGCAGGGGCTTGGGCTGCATAGACTCCCATAGAGTTGCTGCCACTGTCGATAGAGTTTAGGGTCATGGTTTGAGAGGTAGAAACATGGACTGGTGTAATTGACTCTACCAACTCTACCGACACTATCGTGGGCGGAGAGACCAAGACAGGGGCGCTGTTCTTCGACGAGATTGCTGGTGCAGAGGTGAAAGTCTCGGTGACTCGAGACCTCTTCGCTACAGGACTATCTTCATCGATATCTGGGCTTCCCGCCGTCCGTGATAATTGCTGGACAATTCGCGTGAGGATACTGTATGGCGCTTTGGCTGAATTTGTCACCACTCGAAGTCGTTGTAACATTGAATGTGCCTGATTAATCGCGTTGAGAACATCGCCGCGTCGCGGAAGTGTGTTGTGTTTGTCATGCAGGACCGCCGAGCACAATACCGTGGACGTATCGAAGATGCAGAACAGAACCCAGTGGTATTTGGCATCACGAGGAAAGACGTAATCGAAGAACTCTCGGAGGGAGGCCATAAGTTCAAGGCAATAGCCAATACCATCATCCCTAACTTGGAGCTCTGCTTTCGGGGCATCGGGTGCAAACGTTCTTGGCAAAAAAGCCCGGATCGGATTGAGAAGCATAGAGTATGCCATTGTCCTAAGATAATTCCGATGCAAGACAATCCAAGGGCAGGACTCGTCGAGAGATTTATCAGGGTTGCGTATATCAAACGGACGAGGAAAGGTGCGCATCCATCCTTCGATCATTGTCTGGTACTCTTTGACGTCTTTCGCATTGACAATGTTTTTTGTAAGCCCGAATTGTCCGAAAAGCTGCCGGATCAAGCTCGACTGCATTTTCATATGTGTTAGAGGTGACTGCTGGGCAGCCTCAATTTCGAGGTTGGGAAGGCCAACGTTGCAGTCAGAGCGATCGATGATGATAGGGCGGCCAAAGAGAGACGAGATTTGCCTAGGTTTGCATCAGTCTATAAGAACTGGCGGGAGTGAATAGCTCTCAATATCTTACCAATCCCACGTATCGAGTATGCACCACACTCTTCGTCGGACCTCAAGCTCAATAGGGTCTAGGGACTTTGTGTTATGTTCCTGGTGCATGGCTTATTCCTAGTTAGTCGTGCTTATGGATGCGTATCAAGCTTAGCTTTCGCTCAACCGTAAAACCTACAGAGTTCCTGAGCTTCCCGAATTGCCACGTTGAGAACATGCCAGCATTCGACGAAACGAGCTTCTGACTTGAACCAGTAGCAAGAATGAATCAGTTGTTGGACGTTGATGAGATGGTTGTATCCAACAGGGATGGTATTGCTCAATTCGCGAGCCACCTCATGATATTGCTCTGTCAATCGCTGTACGCTGTTGCCTAGACCAAGCTCAATCTTCCTCTTCAAGCTTGCATCGGTATATTGCAATGAACAAGCGCAGACCATGAGCAAAAGACAGGTCCATTGTATACTTAGAGGTTCCTCTTCAGAGCGGCATTTCCACCACTGCCTATATTGTTCCATGAATGAAGGTGGGTAAATTATGTAGTAGTGGAAATTGACATTATCGAGGAAATTTTGGATGAGAAGATCTGAATCAAATATTAGGAGAGAGGCATGGTACTCGGGTTACAACGATGTCTTACCGGTAAATGGTCGATTAGGAAGCACTTGAAGAGCCCGCTCTAACTGACGAAATGTATTCGGATGTTTCAAATACTCTCGCGACACTGGTCTGTCGATCTAGGAGGAGATTTCAGAGCTGAAGAAGGAGAAGTGGCAAGCAAGCAGACAAACCTCGTTTTGGGAAGTTATGCTATAGAGAACATGCGATGGCATGTACCCTAGGGTCTCAATTCCATCATCATCGACATCGTCCATGTCAGATTCATCGGGCTCAGAACTGGCAGCGTCCTCTGTTCGACGCCTCCTTACCCCATCCCGTGCAGCTTGCTCGGTGGGTGTCGGGTTGGCCTCCTTGAAGCGACACTTGTCGGCAACCTGGCGCTTTTGACAATGATCACAGGGCCACTCGCGATTGCACTGATGTCATGTTAGAAACTCAGGTTTGGTACATACAAGGGAAACTGCCACGAGATTCCCAATAATCTTTGGAAGAGCGCGATTTAATACCTTTTGTTTTCGGCGGGAACACTCAGTGCACGCGGATCGATAGCCGTTCTCTGTGAATGGTTTGTCCATGCTGGAACCCATTTTTGAGTGCGTTGGATCAGTTCGCGATCCACGACAGAGGATACAGAAAGATTCAACACAGAAAACACCAAAAATTTTTAAAGAGAGGTTCAAAAAGGAGCGAGGAAACCCGGCAGTTTGGTGACAGAGAAGCCACCGAATAGATTACCAGGCAACATCTTGACTAAGAAAGTTAAAGTAGGTAAATCCCGATGGTGATAGAGTTGGGGTGGGGAAGTGGACGGGTGGTCGTCCCAAGAAAACGTCTGTCCATACGCAGATCGACGGTGGAGATGCTTCAGACGTAGATGTCTACTGTAAGCTGGTGAAGACAGGCTTCCTTCAATCCAGTCAAACCTTGATCATGGATTGTCTGCCGAATGGGTTTCGGTGACGGGGTGTTGAGGCTGAGTTGAGGGTGAGGTCGAGTAGCGGCAGCGCCGACTGCCGGTACGTCAATTGATTTGGAATTTGTCGGAGCAGCCCCTCCTCTTGGGCGCGATTCTGGTTATCAATGTTCTACGCCTGCTTCTAGACCTCCCACAAGGAGTCTGGGCCATGACTCGAGGGATTGCATCAACTTGACTTGACGGCTGGCCCCGCCAAGTTCTTCGCAAACCTACGGCTGCAAAAGTACCAGGTATCCGAAATAGGTGAATTATAAATACTTACTTGCGCTGAACGGCGAACTGCGAGACTTGTGTCTACTGACAGTGGTTTGCGTGCATAGGCTGCGTCGGTGGCGATATTCCGTGGTTTCTCGGCTCCTTCTTTTAGTACGGTATCTTCAATAATCAGGCTTGGCCCAATCATTGTAGGCAATTCAGGAGATTAGGATTTTTTCGTGTTCATGTTGGGTCGTTTTCTCCTGAATTGGTGCTGCAGATGAAATTCTAATCAATTCCCTAACACTGTTAGAAGACGGTTCAATTTCTCCACCACAGCACCTTTTGCTGGTCAAGGTAGGGCGATGCACAAGCTTTCGGATTGTTGAGCAGATCGGAAAAAAGTGCAGTGGTTTTTGTCCAGTTGAAATCGGAACATGATTATGATGTACGATTCGGTGGGTGTGAGTGTACAGACCAGCCCCATAACCGTAGATGAGCAGTGTCGATGAAAGGTCGTTGCATTAGTATATCGATGTCGCATTGTCCAAGTCTATGGCATATTTGATGGTACAGGTTTGCAGTTGGCCTAGAGATAGGTGCGAGCGCAACCTCGTTTTATAAATCTGGTACAATGCAAGGAAGGTAATAGGGAAGAGCTTGCCTTCCGTCATGTTGTATGAATAATTATGAATAGGCAAGAACGAATTGGTTTTTAAGAATGCACTTACAGTGAGCTTTTTTCCCCAAGTCCGCTTAGTAAAGTGCAGCAGAAGTTTTTAATCTACTAACACCACAGTTTCACGAGCTTGAAACTATTATCTTGTGACCCATACAAAGGATAGCAAAGATCAGGTTCAAGGGATGCTGACCTGTGCGCCCTGCCGTCCACATTCGATTATCCTATCTCGACAACATGGTTGACGCTCAATCTCCCGCATTACCACGACCTAAATCTCTTCTCACTCTCCACACACGAGAACCGACCGGTCTTCGTTCATTGCCCTTCAGAACCTCCACCCAAGGAAACGCAGTCACGTCACTGACCCTTTCTACATCCTCCGGCTCAACTTCAGACTGATCATCGTCTGTATCCTCGTCTGTAATGTCAATCATCACATCATTCGTATCATCGTTTCCAGCTTGCTGATAGAGATCCTCTGTGTATGCCCAACTTGGAGCATCGAACTTTCCATGGAGAAGAATGATATGACGACCTTTTGCTCGAATGTCTTTCATGTCCTGTACGGATATAGGGGTTATGAGCTGGAGACTTTGAGCCCTGGTGTCAATTCCCCGGATGAGAACCAGACCAATGGTGCGACAATAACGAGGGTCTAGAGCAGCATCGTCGAAATTCGGTATAAAAGGGAGGCCTTCTGGTGTTGACGAAACAAATTGCTTTATGGCATCCTCGATTGAAGAGTCCTCGGTCACGTTTGGCGGTAGAAACTTTGCCAAAGCCTTAACATCCTCTATTTCGACCGCCGCCATAACCATCCCATTGATAGCGTCGGCAAGCAATTCTGGTGGTGATTGGTGGTCGTACGACAAGACACCCAGAATACCTCCACGATCTGGTGGGTAACGCACAAGTACCGGAGCCTTTGCTGACAACGGATTAGGGTTCCATTTCTGGTTTGCAGAATTTTGAAGAGCATCGGGTATGTCTAGTTTGATGTTTTGGCAGTGGAAGTATGACATTGTCTGCATTGCTCGCAAATGCGCCGCGGTCCTGGAGGTGAACTCAGACTGCTGCGATGGTAACTCGCATAAACTCGAGCCTGCGACAGCTTGGAGTACTTCCACTGTCTCCGTAGGTCCTTCCTCTGACATGTAGACCACTTCATTCGGTTTTGTTTCCTCGATGATTGCTGAGAGAAGATCTAGCCCAGTGCCGAGGATCCATCCTGGAGTGTTGATAATAAATGGGACATCATGCAGTTGTTCAAGGTAGGTAGAGTAGAGATTTGCCGCACAAGCCAGGTAGAGAGCTGGGTCTGATGCGGGAGTGACCGATGCCAAGGCATGGCATCGAATAATTCGAGAAGAGCCATCAATGGAGCCCGGATGAGTAAAAGGTGTACCTAGATTTGGCTTGATGACATGGCAAAGGGAGAGGGTGCCAACCGGGGCATACTCGGGTTGTCCTGGATCCAGATCCAACACTACCACACCTTTACCAGATTGTCCAAGGATTCTGTCTGTCAACAGCCGATTCAGGAGAAGACGGGAGAAAGTTGATTTGCCAGCAGATTTGGGTCCGCAAACCAAGGTTGAAAAGGATGACTTCTTGCGGGCCGCTACTAGAAGGGCTGCTAGCTTCTTATTCCACTCAGGAGGGGATGTGAGATGCTGGATGATGCACTTCTTAGGCGCGTCTTCTGAGGTATAGAGCTGACAAAATAGGTTAAGTACGAGAAGATGCGAGGTAATAGGATTTACTCACAATTTGGAAGGTCGCTTCTCTCGAGGTTTGCGCTGTCGCCGTATCCGACGGTTCGTTCCATATTCTCCTGAATAGAGGGGAGATGCGGCCGAGTTGCCGTAGGCTTCTCGCATTAGGATCGGGGAATATTTCAAGCCTCGTGCGTTCTATTGTTCTTAGAACGGGGACTGCGTGACAATGAGGAGCATGAACCCATTGTATAGTTTCAGATGGCCGCAGAGTTGCTCCAACCAAGGTCACCTCGCCTTCAAGAACTCGAACACCAAAACTTCCTATGATGATAAACCGCTGCTCTGGTCAGTCTAAGACTATTGGGATGAGTTGGACACAAGCAAACCTCGCTGTCCCTTAGACGGAGCTCAATCACGCCCCCAGCTTTGAGACGAGAGTTTTGTTCATTACGCCGGAATGAGGAATGCTGAGTATGAGCAGTCACCGGTTTTGATTCATTACTGCACAATGAATTAGTAATGTTATAATCATAGCATAGAAGGGGGGCGATGGTACCTGGGCGATGCAGATATTTTTGGTCGAGGAGCAGGTGACTCCGGACCACGTCCTTGTCGAGCAGCTTTCGGGCCAACTCTTTTCGCAGTGGCAGGCTTCTCTTTCTGGTCACTTTTTTGTAACGGGCTATAGAAATTTGCTGTGGTGATGAGAGGCTTCTCCTCAGACGGTTGGGTCTCTGATCCACTGGGAGCAGACCCTGCTACCGCACGTCTACGGGCAGCCAGTGCACTTATCGCGCTCACAGCTGAGTCTGGGTCAGATTTGTAATGTCGCGGGATAGCCATCAAGGGTTTATCTTACGTTTAGGTGATTCAACACCATCAATTCTTCGTTTCTTATTTGTCGACATGGTCTGGGGTATTCAGAGGTGCTCTTTGAAGCAGTAGAAGTCTGAGATTTAAAAACAGTAGCAGTGGGTGACCCAGCAATTCTGAAATTCCTTGCTATGATCTACGGCAATTCATACATGAGAAGTATAAGACAGATAGTTTTCGTTCTCATCATCACTGTTGAAAGGTTGGCCTGGTCTTTTTGTTGGTGTAACTCCAAGCAATCGTGTTGGAAATATTACTGGCCTTATCGATAAGACCAACCACCAAAATTTACGCGGTTGGTCCCCTAGAAAGAAAAAAAAAAGTTTGGGCGCGTTCCCTGTGGGGGCAGCCCCACCACCGCGCTGCTTCTTCACTCTGTTCTGCATCTCCAAAATTTCATCTTTTCAACATCAATCTTTACCCAAGAAACACTTTCCTCCGCGGTCAATCGACACCCTCCCGGCACGCATTGCCATAAAATAACAACAGTTTGCCAAAGATGGCGCCCAAGAAACCTTTTCAAGTGCATTCACTAAACCAACAAATCGAGAACGCGCAAAAGGGCGTGTCCACAGAGTCCAAGTTCAACCGTCGACCTGCAGCCATCAAGAAAGAGCCTGCATCCAATAACCCAAACGCTATATTCAATGAAAGCGATGATGAAAGCAACGGTTCTTCGAGCGATAGCGATTCTAGTAGCGATGAGGGTCAATCGAATTTTTTGGCCAATATCGCCGCTGGGAAGGCTGCTTCTACCGCCGCTGCTTCCCGCCGCCGTAGCAAAGATGAAGAGATTGCCGACAGTGACGACGAACGAAACGCGTCTGCCAAAAAGAGCAGTGCTACCACAAAGTCTACTGTTGTGAAGCCTGAACCCAAGTCCTCGAGCGATTCCAGCAGCGAGTCTGATAGCGAGTCAGAGGCTGAGACCAGCAAGACTAGGGCGAAAACAAACGGAGCCAATGTCAAGAAAGCTGCCAGCAGCTCTAGCTCGTCCGATTCGAGCGCCTCTGATAGCGATTCTGAGGCCGAGACCAAGCAGGCTACCAAACCCAAAGTGAATGGTGCTGCTAAGCCTACCGAGTCTAGCTCTTCCAGCGACGAGGAAGAAAGCGACAGCAGTGGTGAGGAGGAAACTACTGCAAAGCCCGCCGCGAAACCTGCTGCAAAGCCCGCGCCTGCCGCTGCCGGCTCCAGCTCTGATAGCAATAGCTCTTCATCTGGCGAGGAAGAGTCTGACGAGGAAATGGTCGACGAGTCGATACACATTACAGATCGAGCGGACAAGAGTCAGGTCGCTGCCCCCAATTTTATTGCTCCTGATTTCGTCTTGCGCAAGGGTGATGATGGTTCCAGCGGCCAGGATGTCGCCCAGATCTGCAACCAGGCCAACCTGGAAGGCAAGCAGTTCTGGTACTTTACGGTCCCGTCCAATGTTCCCGTCTCAGTGATTCAGAACCTCGAGATTCCTATGAGCCAATCCCAGTCCGACGGGCGTGTTTTCTCTCATGATGGCGAAGACTATGGAGTGTCATTTGAGAGTATCGCTCCCAAGAGCAATATTCAGATTCTTATTCCCTCCGCCGATGGCAGCCAATATCGATCTTGTGAGTAGAGCTATTGACGAACTCATAATGTTCTTGAAGCTAATCCTTTGTAGCCTCTCGTCCAGTCAGCCAGGTTATGCAGATCAAGAAGATTACTCAACTGGGCTCGAGCACTGCCAACTCTGGTGTCGGCCCTGCCCCAAAGCCGACCCCCCGTGCTCAACCTAAGGGACTGAAGGCTCGTTACCAGCCCCTTGGTGTCAGTGAACCTATGGGTTCTATAGGCGCCGACGACGAGGATGCCGATGTTGAGATGGACGACGCACCCGCCCCCTCGAGCTCCAGGTCAGCCAAGAAGGACAAGAAGCGCAAGCAAAAGGAGGATTCCGAGCCGGCTACCCCTAGCGTGGTGCGCAAGAACAAGAGAAAGCACACTCCCTCGGAGGACGACGCTGCCGCTATGGCCGAGCAGCTTCGCGAGGAGACCAAGTCTGCGATCAAGTCTAAGAAGCAGAAGACTGTGCGTGTTGGCAGCCCTGATCTTGGATCCGAACCTTCGACCAAGAAGCAGACTTCCATAGCCCCCCCTGCCGGCGCCAACTCGACTACTTCTACTCCTGCTTCGAGCAAGAAGTCGAAGAAGTCTAAGACAGAGACTCTTCCGATATTGAAGAAGGAGAACTCGGCTACTGCTCCTCGTCAGACAGCTGTCCCCATTCCTTCTATTCCTCACTCTTCGCCTTCCAAGTCTTCGGCTGTCGCTCCGTCTTCGCAACCTCCTATGTCACCCAGTCAGGCCAAGAGTGAGAAGCGGGCCAAGAAGCGCAAGACCAAGGATGGCAAGAAGGAGACGCCAGTGCCACCTCCTAGACTCGGCTCTACATCTGACTAGAGGCTCGGATATAGATTTAATCACGGTACCAGGGGAACGTACACCAGGCCATAATTTTTCTTATGGGAATTGGGCCTCTGGTCAAGCTGGTGGTCAGGCCTATGCTGTCAAGTGTTTGGGTTGGCTCTCAACACGTAGCAGAGCTATCTATCTACTCTCCTGGTTAAGGACAAAACCCGGCACTGTGTGGTCGGCCCGCGTTGATCTTTCTACTTTTCTTTTCCATGTCTATTTATACTAGCTCTTGATGGTTCAGTGGTGATTTGATACCGCGACGAGGAGCGTCCCTCGTCTCTCGGATTTTGCGGCATGGCGTTGGGGATGATGTTTCTTTTGGCATTTCAGGCAAAGGCAAAAAAGTTCTGGGGGAGGACCCTGACGCACATGGGTTTATGGTGATGTCGAGACGATACGTCCGTCTCGTTAAATGGGTGCGTGGAGAGTGCTGATTTTGTAGTGGACGATGGGCGGGTTCGTATGAGCCTGTCTTGAGGATTACTAGGCTGTGGAGCATACTAGATAGCATGTGTCGTAAATGACAAAATTTTGAGCAAACAATGATCGTTTGTCGTGGATTTTAAGAAATGGCGGACTGTTTGATAATCTGCTGTGCGTAGTAGGATACTGGTCAAAAGATATGATAGCTACCCTGCTGTGACACTGTTTTCCAGATTTATCAAATGTAATGAACATGATGCCAGGCGGCGCAGGAGCAATCCCAAGTTTTACATTTCCTTGGGTTATATCGATTTTCATACTGGGTACCTATTCATTGAACATGCTACTACTACCCTCAATTCATTTATGACGGTTGTACTCAAAACAGAAATACAGATCCCCTATCGTCTTGTTCGTTACCCGTCGTTAGACTTACCCTGTAGGGAAGACACAAACACTCAGCATCACAACATCGATGGATGCATCCATTGCTTTGTCTGAAATCAAGAATCTGCAAGGTCACTCCCTGTAAAATCATCCCAAGGTTCAATGCGACCACAAGCAAGATTGAAAATACATACTGTAACAAGCAAGCCCAACAATCACCGCCTGTTGGTCTGCATTTTTAGTGTCGCACGAGCAAAAATGTCAATGAGTAGCGGCTCAGCATAAAAAAAAAAAAAAAAAAAAGGCCCAAGCTAAGACATGGAATTGAGGCTGTTCTTCTGCTCACCGCTTGGGAGAAAGTGAAGCGAAAACCCCAAGGTTGAATGAAATGGTGGTGCACTTTTTGGTAATGACTTTGGGCTGTGGTTTTCGTTCGTTTGGGCATCATGTAATGCTACTCGTGACCAACTACTTTGTTAGTTTGATGCGAAGCCTCACTCGTTGGTGATGCCAAGAGTGGGAAAGAAGAAGTAGACTAGTCGAGTGTATGGAGCAGAAGCGCATGGAATTGGCTTTGATATTGAAAATGCAGTGTTGATCTTAATATCAGGTGATAGTAATGCCAGGTTCATGCGGTAGAGGTAGCAACATCAACGGTTGTAGTATGTAAAGTGACACTACTAAGCTTTTTTGTTTCTTTTTTTTTATGAGCAGACAAAAAGGAGCAATAGGCAAGGAAATATGCAATATCCACCGAAATGATCTTAGACATGGCTGAATGACTGTTTCCCTTTGATGCCATGCAGCTTGGCATGGTATCAGACAGAAAGAGAGGGGGGCGAAGAGGAAACAAATAGAGGATGGTTAGTGATTGATTGAATTATTACCAGACGTGACATGATATGATATGTAAACGTGACAGGTCCTGAGAAGAGAGAGAGAGAGAGAGAGAGGCATAGAAGACGAGGCTCACCTCACCACTTGAATATCCCCTCCATTGTCAAAACATCTGACGATGATCAATCAATCAAGTTTCAAGATTCGGAAGAGACGGAGGAGGGTACAGTGAGTGAGTGAGAGCCATAGAGTGATTGACACAAGACAAGTAAGTAATGTCAATGTCATTGGATTGGGGGGGTTGCCAACTGGAGACAATCTTGCATACAAACCAATGCATGTCATCCCCTTCAGTCCCTTCTGCTTCTCAGTTCTCAGTCTGTAGTCTCGGCTCTAGCCCAGTCTTATCCTCTGGTCCCTTAAAACCGGTCGGAAGGCAGAGAAGAAGAGAAAGGCCGGCGGCCGGATATGACGGCCAAGAGGGAAAAAGCCGGAGTATCAGACATGAAAAGAAGAAAAACTTTCCTTTTTTTCTCTTCCTTTTTTTTATTAATTAATTATTATTATTATTGTTTCCTTCTTTCCATGCATGAATGTATTAATCCCTCGGTCATGTTAATAATTTCTCCCTCAGCAGACCCGCAGCACTCCATAATAAATTCTTCTTTTCCCCTTCTCTGTTCCGAAAGGGAAGGGCTAGAAAACGGTTAGTTTCATTTTTGCTATCACTGTAACCCGTCATGTTGAGGGAATAACTCAAGGACCCAGGGGGGTGGTCCATCAGGGGACAAGTCAGGGTTGAACCTTAGGTCGTTAATGGATGGACAATGAAGGATGAAGAAGTACAGTAAGTGAAAGAGAAAAAAAACGGTCCGGCCGATAGTGGACGCACGCACACGGAGATTTTCTCTTTGAAGAAGAGAAAGGATTTTGCCTCACAATGAAAGAAAAGCCCAACCGAGAACTGAGCCGGCCAATACTTCTTCAGGCATCTCGTCTCCGTCTGCTTTTCCCTCGGTTACCACTGAACAATGTCTATAGATCAAAAACACACCCTTGGTTTAGACAGGCGGCTATCTCGGCTGAAAATCATGCTAGGGACAAGATACCGGGTATTACTGTAACCGTTTCGTAGAAAAATCAATGGTAACATGACCGATTAGCTCGTCATATCATGAGAAGGGGGAAAAAAACAGCATGTGATTATTCATGTGCCAGTAAACGTATCTGTCGTTGTGGCATACCAATCGGTAGTGCACCTACGTGGCGGCGTCAATGCTGCTCACGAGATACATCCTCCTTCAGTGCGTGGCTGCATGCTAAACATGCCGTTTCTTGCACAAGGAGACAATGGGAGCAATTCTACACGCCATTCTTTCAAAGTCAGATCAATCCGCACAACATCGTTGCGGTCTAGACTCAAGACCACCACAACCAACACCTCCTCCACCATCATCATCCATCATTATTTATCAGATTGTGCCGGGCAAAAGTCAGTTAGTTGTTTCTATATTAAATTTATTTGACTGGACAGCATGTAAGTCCAAAGAGAAACGGGGACAGAAAAAACAGTACGGTCAAAAAGGGTTCATTAAGCTACTGCACCTCTGTGGCAGAACAACCAATAGAGGTTTAACAAACATGGCTCGAGCTTTCTTTAGGTCATCCTGAGCCTCATCAACTGCCGGATGCCATGTTTGACAACAACTGCACCAACCGACTCAGGCCAGGATGACTGACTGCCGTCTGTCAGACAGTCAGTTCATGTCCGATTGCCATTCAACAAGGGCGCAAAGCCTACAGGAGCTCCCATAGCCTGTAATTCCCATCTCTTAAAACTCAGACCCCTTTTCCTTGTCATTACTTGGCTTCCATCATTTCTGACAGGCGACCATGCGGACCCAGGTATTGTCGAAGGAATCATAACCGACATGAGATTCCCTTAACTGCGTCCGTAACTTCCTTGCCGTCGGCCTTTCACTTCTCCATGATCACGCGAGCTGGGCGATCGGACTTGGTTTTCATCGTCTCCTATCTCCCAGCAGGCCAATCCGCTTTCATCACATCGTCCCGGATCGCCAGGTCTCCAAATTATGGGAAATGGAGCCAAGAGCTTAGCGTCTGCCCCTCGGGCTTTAGCAGTTAAGATGAAGGCGGATACTCTGCCCACCCACACAGGGGCTCTGTGCGCTGTGAATGGGAAAGGGTTCCCCCTTGAGAAGGCTTTCGCTGATCGCCATGCCACACTCACTGGGTTCAGATGGGTTCAATTTCCAGCAACATGAAATTGCGATCAAACTTTTTTTTTTTTTCTTATTCTTACATGGCAGAACATACGCTACGGTCAGTCATTTGTGCCTGAGCAAAGTGGGAAATAAGAGAACAGGCCCCTTGGAAAGCTTTGGGTCCGTAGAGGTCAGACAAACAAGGATGCCAACGTGGTCGAACGACCTTATCCATGGATAATCAAGTAGAAACAAGACATGCAGAAAGGACAGTCAAGCTGTTGCCCGGGCAAGCCAGCTCTTCTCCAACACAACTCAACTCGAGAGGTTTCATATCCTTGCTCACGGGGGGGAGTTTGAGAGCGGGCCACGACCCTCTTTCAATCTTATCAGACCCATGTACCCTTGTTTGTTCCACGCCTCCTCAGCAATTTAACTTCAATATACTGTACTGATTGCGGGATACTTTTGGGCTTCTTCTCAAAACTCCGCCCAATCACTTGTTCTCGGACTCGGCCTCAGACAAGCGCAGAGCCTCCATCCGCCGGGCCTTTCAAACGAGAACTCCGTGCTCCGCTGAGAATGGCAATAACAGTCGGGGCAGCTGAAGGGCACCGCCACAGCTACAGTTAGAGTCGTCCAGTCCCAAACCGCGCACCATCGGGCTCGGAGCCAACGATTTTACCGGCTACAGGCCCTCGGGCGTGGGAGCTTAATAACAAGCTGTCCTATGACGAGGGGGCTTGGCCGACTCAGCAGCTAAATCTTAGCGAAGGCCCATCATGATAGGCAAGTTGGATTGTTGTGACTGGTGAATTTTTTTTCCTTTGTTTTTTTGCTCTTCGACAACGCTCCGGACGATCCGGGGATGGAGAAATGGGTAAAATGTTCGTGATATGGAATTGACAAGCGGCACGCTTTTTGGAATCAATCTATCATAATTGATAATGACCCCACGTCTAGCCCGACAGTGATGCTTGCGGCTTCAGATTTGCAGCACAAAACACTCGCGTGGCCGAAATATTGGTCTTGGCGAATGGTTGCCGTGTGATAGGGAGTCGAATGAAAATTCTGGGCCATCGACCGTTGAGTTGGCTCCCTACAGGGTCCTCCCAAGATACGGAACCTGTTCTTTAATCGAAAGACCAGTTCGACGGATGTCTGGGGTACAGAGTCCAGGGCTGATGTTGTATTACCATGCTTTTTCACACAACCCAACCAGCTTGGGCGCATGAGCACATGATTGACTGTTTTGGTACGATGTGAGGTTGTCTGGAGTAGCAGTGTGGTAGCATCTAAAGCTCAACAGGTCGATAGTGTCGACACCTTGGCACGGCATTCAGGGGGCCTGGGCCTGCTGATGTCTAAGCTCGCTGCATTTGTTTGATGGATCGAACATGATGGTGTTGCTGAGGTCTAGAAGTTGATAAAGCTGCACAACGGTGTAGTGTCTCTGCCATAGTTGGATTAGAACAGCTTTGTCGACGCATGGGTGTCTGTATCAGTTTTGAGATCAAGCCGTCCTGGAGCGAATGGCTAGGTAAGTTTCCATGGCGTACTCTAAGGCGAAACTTTCTACGAGAGATACGCACAAGTACATCCGCTGTATACACGGAGCTTAATAAGATTTGATGGTGCTCATGAACAGCTTGTCGCGTGGAGCCATCCCACATTTGAGCTTGGTGGTGTGGTGATCAGATTTCAAAGGGGGTGTGAGCTGAGGTGGTTTAGGTAGGTGAGGAAAGCTCCAACAGCCACAGTAAGCCACACTTTTCCCGTCATCACTGACCTCAGGCGCATGCCATCCCACCTTTTCTATCCGGGACTGGCAAGGGGGCCTCGGGTACTTCGCTTACAAGTACCTTCCGCGAGCACAAGGGTCATCACTCGTGGTCGGCTGGCTTTTTGGATTTCCTTCACTTTGAGTGCTCGCGTTCTGAGAAGGCTCCGAGACAACGAGATCAGTCCACCACAAGAGTTGTCTGCAGGTTGATTAATTCCATGATTTATGTTTGATAGAATAGAATGTTCAAGCATGTGTGGTGGTCTTTTCCCATCCTATCAACCAGGATAGCGGTGATTGCTAGACAACATTCCGTCTACCAGCTAGCTATGAAACTTTTTTCCTCTCCATTTTTCATTCAACTGTGGAGCAACTTCGAAAAGTCCGCTTCTGTTTAGAGGGCCTTCGAAGCATCATCGCCTGCATCATCCATTTGTCAGTTGTTTTTTGTAGGGTCCAGAGAATCGTAGGTGCCAAGTTTTCAATGGATCAAGCACCCAAGGGTCTTTCTTTCCATCCTTATGCCCGTGGAAGTATGATGCTCCGCTGCGTCCTTTTCTAGGTAGGTATGCAACATATTTCTCCCGTATCATGTATAATATCGGACCTCTTGTTTAATGCTACGTTTTGAGCCGTATGTTTGGAGTTGATTTCGTGGAAACATCAAAGCTGCCAGCAATCAAGACAAATCGAAAGGGTTCGTCATCATTCTGCGAATTACTGAGCCTCGAACTGTCCCTTGCCAACAAACCCAGCATTGATTAGGTTCATTGGTTAGAGCCCTAGCAAGCAGCTTGTAAAGCCAGTGCAGTGCAGTGTCACCCAGGCACTGCTGAACTGCTGTGCCACTAAATCTGTGACGCTCCACTGCCATCATGCAAAAACTTAGCAGCTAAGCCAAGAGTTATGACCGAAGACGAGCAACAGGGAGGAGAAGGACGGAGAAGAAAGAAAACCGTTTTTAATGGTGACGTTGACAAAAGCAGCCACCATCAACGACTGACCCACGATGAACGTGGGCAAAAGTTCAGATGAGTCGAGAGACGAGGTGTCATGACTCCACGATCCATGATGACTAGTACATTGATGCGCTGTACAGACTTATAACATAATCCTCCCATGCGAATCAATCTGCGATTGCTGATCCTTTGAAGGTTGATGCTTCAGGAGGCGTCCAATAACCTACTGTAGCTGATGTCAGGTAAGCCATATAATACCGTAATGAATTAATGGATTGTCGGATTGTCGGCTTATCCACCACGTTGACAAATCCTCAACATGATGCTGAGATGCTTGCTGACCAATGGTTTTGATTGTGTTTTGATGTCTGGTAGGGCGATACCTGTCAATTCCCCGGAGCGGAGCGGACAAACAGAATGGACTTGACCACAGATAATATTCGTTTACGTCGCCAAGGTACCAGTCGTTATGCCTGGTTGGTTGCTGTGCCAAGGTACAGCAAGGCAAGTTCAGGAGCAGCTACTAATCAAGGCAATCCCCGTACAGGTATGTACGTACAGGCAGATGGGCTGCCTCTGGTTGCCTCTGCTGTCTCGATGATCTCTGCCCCCTACCTATTGGACTGAGCCTCAGAACGGTTGGAATCCGCTCTTGAAAGTACAGTACATCTTTGGAATAAACGGGCAGCAGACAAGAGCGTATTTCGTATTAGCCCTTTACGCGTCTGTCTCCCCTGGCAATTTCTGTCGCAGGCGCGAATATTCACGCGACTTTACTCGCTCAAGTAAGCCTTGGCGCATTCAGGAAATTACGGTAATACGTTGTCTCTTTCGGGCTCCCTTAAACTCCGTTCCTCCGCCTGGACAGAGTACAGTAATTGTCGTCGCTCTGTCAGCACGCGACTCTATAGACAGAAGTGAGTTCTGATTGGCTAATAAGCCAAAACCAGGCGTCACCGAGAGATGTGGGAAAGAAAATTCAAACAGAGAAAAAAAAAAATTCAGGACCACGCTAACAGGCTTAGCCGCCGGTCCCAGTGCAATTTCCTGACGACCCTGGTGAATTGACAGGGGGTCCCACTAGATGACCTTGGCCTTGTCCACCTATCCTACCCCTTCCCACCAGACGTCGAGGTAAGCTGAGTAGTGGCAGTGATTGCGCTGGTGCGAGAACGCGGGTACCCAGAATCCATGTACTCTAATTACCCTTCCGTGGCATCCGGCCAAGGCAAGGAAGCAGAATTTAGTGAGCGTATAGCCCTGGAGAATGCGGAAAGGGAAAAAAAAAAAAGACAAGAGAAGCAGAAAATCTATCAGAAAGGAGAAGAATGATTAACGTCCCTTTGCTTTGAGACCCAGCAGTCTTTCAAGTTGTTCATCTAGCGCTTTGTACCCTTGTCTCACTGAAATGCCCTCTCTCGTTTTCCAAGGTACCTTGCCTTCTTCAATTGAGACTCGGTCCTCCCTCCAAGTACCTGTTCCCAAGGCGTATCCCCCCTATAACATCAGGCCTTGCGTTAGGTAGTACATGCGCATACAGGCTTACAGCAGGCAAGGGCGCTAGGAGCACTGCATTCTGCGCTAAGTACCCAAACCACAACAAAAAGCATCCATCCATTCTATTTAGGTCCAGTCTATCCATGCTTGGGTACTTGAAATCAAAAGCACGGTAGCCCCTGCCCTGTCCGCTACTTGTACCTTTTTTTTCCTGCACCTCGTCATCATCCACGATCCTCGCTCCTCCACCCTTCGTCTCCCGTCTCGTCTCGCTTCCACTCCTCCACTCCTACTCTTATTATCCTCCTCCTTCGCACTATTTCCTCCTCCTTTTTCTACTCACGCTTCCCCCCCTCGATCCTCGGCTTGGTCTCGTCTTCTTACCACTCCCCAAAGCATCCTTCGCCTCCTTTCAACAGCTTCAGGTACTCTAGCCTCCTTTTTGTGTGGCGTCCTGTCGCGTGTGGCCTCCCTGGTGCTTTGCAGATCAACTTCGAGTGCTTCCGACGACCAACCTGGTTACAGCTAAGGATTTGGACGACCTGTTGATGCGACTAGACTGAGCTCCTGGGACATGCAATAGCTTTTGGTATTGATATTAGGTTATCGACGAGTCACTGAATCAGCCTTTTACTTTCTCTCTCGACATTACCAGCTATTCTCACTGCCGCAAGTCGTTGCCCCCTCGACCACGTCTGCTGCCATCATCATGAACGACTTTTCTGCCTCCATTTCTGGCAAGCCTAAGCTCCAGTTGCTATGGCCCGAACATCTCAACCTTCCTTTCCTTAACACAGTGCCTCATCGTTATCGTATCGGTCGCAATCGCAGTGGTTCAAAGTCAAAAACCCGACCTGGAATCGACGATATTACATCGCTCCAGACCTCTTTCAATGCTTGGGACGGCATCCGTGATCTGCAGAAGCACAAGTACCGCACTTCAGATTTACAATATGTGTTTCTAGCTTTGCTGGTGCTCTTCTCGCTTTGGATTGCTCCTCCAGCTCCAGGCGTGAAAACATTGGCTGTGCTGGGCAGCATCTGGCTTCTCCTCATGCCTGCGACCAGGCAGTTCTTCATTCCCTCGTCAATGATCTGGATCTGGCTTCTATATTTCTTTACTAGCCGGTATGTTTTATCGCAAGCCCAACCCCGTATGTGACTTGCTAACCCCATATAGATTTATCCCTTACGAATCCCGACCGCACATCTGGGTCCGAGTTCTGCCTGCCCTTGAGAATGTTTTGTACGGTGCCAACCTCTCCAACATTTTGTCGGCGCACCAGCATCCCGTTCTCGACATTCTCGCCTGGCTTCCGTATGGCATCTTTCACTTCGGTGCCCCTGCAGTCTGCCCCCTCATCATGTTCATCTTTTCCGCCCCTGGTACAGCGCCCGTCTTCGCCCGTGCTTTCGGCTGGATGAGCATCCTCGGTGTCACTATTCAGCTGCTCTTCCCTTGCACGCCACCCTGGTATGAGAACGAGCATGGTCTGGTTCCCGCTGCTTACGGCATGCCTGGATCTCCTGCAGGGCTCGCCCGTATCGATGCAATTTTCGGCATTGACCTTTATACCACCAACTTTTCACACGCACCTGTGCCCTTCGGTGCATTCCCTTCGCTCCATGCAGCCAATGCCGTTCTGGAGGCCCTCTTCATGACACACTGCTTCCCTCAATTCCGAACCTTCTTCATCATGTACGCGGGCTGGGTTTGGTGGGCTACCATGTACCTTAGCCACCACTACGCTATCGACCTCGTCTGCGGAGGCATGATTGCTGCAGCCTTCTACTACGTATGCAGAGCCCGCTGGCTTCCTCGTCGCCAGGAGGATAAGATGACGCGATGGGACTACGAATTTGTCGAGTACGGCGACCGCCATGTTATTTCTGATGAAGAGTATGGTGAATACTTTGGCCTTGGCTTGATGGAGCGTCAGCGAGCCGACTCGAGTGATGGATGGACTGTTGGAAGTAACTCAAGCTGCAGCTCCAGCAGTGGAACTTTGAGCCCAACATTGTCTGAAGAAGCTCTTCCCGGCATGCTCGACTTGGATATGGGCGAGAATGGACAGATGTGGGATGGAAACACGCCTCCTCGAGACGTCGAATTGAGTGAGGTTGTCGTTACCCGGTAATCAACTCATCACAACAGAACGATCGAATTTGATTCCTACCAATAATAACTATCCTCCGAACTCAACACCCACACATTTAGCAGTTCGATCGTCATCTGGAACCTTGCGAAAACTGATGCTCGAGCATCAATAATTTAATCTTCTTCAACCACCCTTTTCAACATCTTTGGCATTCATTGGCACAGCGAATAGGCGCAAAACGGTGTTTCAACGGCAACTGACGCAGGGCCGTCAGGAGACGGGATTTGTAATAATGGAATTGGGTTTCAGGCGTCAACACCTCCACTAATGCATATAACAAACGGGAGGGATGGGACCAACATGATAGAGTAATGTTTACACACACACACCAGCGGGGGCTAATCCGTGCAGTGGCATGATGAGGAAGCCGCGCACTTGAGATGGTTGCGATAGGAGCCTCGCGGAAAGCGAACAGGCTGCCAAGGGTCCTCTTGAGGGGGACGAAGTAATTCAGGGAAACATCACCACTTCAGGCCCTTGGGTTAGGGAGAAGGGGCCAAGGGGAGATGGACTGCTTGCCGGCGTATGAGGCGGAACCTACTGGGGTTTGAAAGAACGGAATACCAAAGATACCACTCGCTAGACACATAGGAGTTAGAAATGAATGATAAACAGTGTAAACTGTCAACGACGTTTCCCGCATTGCCCTCCGTGACATTTTCCAATTGTTGACTAACTGATTTAAGCAACACGAGCAAGCTTCACATGAATTAGCAAAACAAGCCGGGATGGAAAGTTGATGCGCAATTTCCACTTATTTCATCACAACTTGACGTTGATGCTGCGCTCTGTGTGCCTAGATGACAACTACTCGCTGGTATCTACCTAGAACAACCAAAGATAAGAAAGAAAGAACGAGAGCAAGAAAACAAGAAGGAAGATTGCCAGAGCAAGAAACCCCAAAAGAGAATAACCAGTCAGTGATACAAGGAAATGAATATGTGCGTGATATCCAGAGTTGCTTTAAACTTGGGTTTCCGATTAGACGACGAGCCTGCGATCCGTCTGAATGCTGCTTGAAGAAGGAACGGCTTTGGACATAGAATCTTGACCGACAGAGGCGATCTAAGTGTAATATCATCCTGGAGTCATGCCGGTTCCCCCCCCATTCGTGTACTGTGTATCCTCCGCCCCCTGATTCCCATCTCTTCTCAGCAGTGCTGCTCCTCGCTCATACACGACCAGCCCCCCATTCAATGACATTGTGTGTCCAAAGCCACACCCTTTACCTCTTCAACGCTGGCCCGCTCCACAATCCCTTTGAAGTTTCGATGACACGGTTGCCGCCATTTCCAGGCTGTAATGAAGCAGGCACGCTTGTGTTTGATGTGCTGGATGCGTTAGAGGTGTTACCCATGACCACGTCAGTCTCAGTCTGCGTCCCATATCCGCTGTCCTTGGGCTGGCTAGATCCCATAGAGATGGCGCTATCTTCTTTTCGGTTGCCTGACGAAGGAGGTTGCTGTTGCTGAGGGCGTGCTCCACGGCTAGGTTCCTTAGATCGTGCACCGTCCATGAAATTGTTCTGAGCCTCGCGCAGCTTATTAATTGCGCGAACGGTGTCGATTGCGGCATGCAGAGTTCTGCGAGCGTTGAAGTTCTTCTTAATGTTAGGTAGGAGATTCTGGCTCTCGCCATCGGCGTTAATGAAGCCTGCGACGAAAGGATGCTGGAGAGCTTCGTGGGCAGTGATGCGCTTGGAAGCATCGATAGTTAGACACCGGCGGATAAAGTCCTTTGCGTGATTAGAAACGCCGCGCCAATATTCAATAGGGGTGAAGCTGTAGTCTGCGTTGAGAATTGCCTGCATTTCTTCAAAGTCGGAGTCGCGGTCAAAAGGTGTGTATCCACACAACAGGAAATATGTTATAACTCCCAATGCCCAGAGGTCAACCGGTTTGCCGTGTCCCGTCTTCTTGAAGATTTCGGGGGCCATGTAACCGGGCGTACCGCAGGTGGTGGTTAGAACATGGAACTGCTCCTCATCCATAATTCGTGAAAGTCCAAAGTCGGCAATCAAAAGGTCGGCGTTGTCCTCTGGGGTGCGGAAGAGTAGGTTCTCGGGCTTGAGGTCACGATGGACAATGCCATGGTCATGTAAATAGGCGACGGCGGAGAGAGTAGCGCGGACTAGGTCAGCGGCATCGGACTCGAAGTAGGATCCTTTTCGGCAGATACGATCAAAAAGTTCACCACCTAATGCGAGGTCGGTGACGAGGTACAAGTTGTTCATGGTCTCGAAGTAGTCGACAAGCGTAAGAATGTTCTGGTGGCCCATGGAGACTTTCTTAAGAACGGCAATCTCATTGCGGACCTGTTACAGTTGGAGCCAAATCAGTCATCATGAAAATGAAGAAGTAGTGTTGCAAGCATATACGGCCAGTTTGGACAAGGAACGAAGAGAGGTGTAATGCGCACCATGTGTTCACGACCCGCCATTAGACGCTTGTTGATAACCTTGGCAGCATAGTAGCGACCTGTATCGATATGGACACACTCTTTGACAACCGAGTAGGAGCCAGCTCCTAACGTCTTGCCAACCTTGTATCTACAAGGCTGGACCTGCGGTGATGGGCGAGCAGCGGCGTCCATGTTTATCCTTGATGACTGATGCAGCGATTGTAATTTTCGTTTCGGAGAGGAGAAGAGAAAGTACAGTGCCAATGGCGATTTTGCGGAAGAAGGTGGTTATCGGTTGGGCGCGCTGCCTCGGGGAGGTGGTAGGGTTAGTATAAGACGTATTCAGGATCAGGGTCTATGCGTGTTTCAGACGGGAGACGACGACGATAAGAAAATGGCGTTGAAGAGAATGGAACCCAGGGCGAAGGGAGGGAGAGGGCGAGTGGTTTGATGATGAAGAAGGTTGTCAGCAGCAGAGAAGATGGGTAATAAGGGTTGTTAAACGGCTGGGACTGCGACGAGTAGCTTGTGGTTGGTTTTGAGAGAGAGTGAGATTGTGAGATTGTGAGGGAGCTAACGGGGAGGGGACTTGATCAGCAGGGAAAGGTGGGGTTAAGATATTTTAGAGGGGAGAGGGGGGGATTCCCAGTAAGAGAGTATTAGTTGGGATTGGATGGGGGAAGGGTGTGAGATGACAGTGGATAAAGGCGTTGGAGAGACGAAGGACCAGTATCCTCAGCTAACTTCTGGCGCCAGCTGAAAAAGATGGGAGAAGTACTAGACTAACAAACCATGACAATAATAGATACCGTAGGTATTCAAGCTAACAATGAGGGGAAAATGATGCCTTGGGGGCTTGGTCTAAAATATGATAGATTAGGTAGTCTGGGGCTTATCTTATACCAGAAATACGGAGAATGGAAAAGCAAAGATTTTATACGGGGGAGAGGCTGACTGGAGGTCTCAAAGGTGTTCACTGATAAATGTAAACGATCTACAAGCTGTCAGGTTACTGATGAGCCTGAGCCTGAGCCTGAGCCTCGTGGTGCCATGTCGTGATTATATTTCGCAAGAGATGCTGGTAATCCCTGAGTGTCAGTTCTAACCTGATTATATTACAAGTACATCTCTATCATACCGATTCCCCAAGTTTGTTCTATATGTCCCTCTCTTATATATTTACATCATCTGTACATTGTCAAAATTAATCGTCTTTCCACGTCATCCCAACTTACATCTCATCTTGCCATTGTCGTAAATCGTGTTCAATCAGAAGGCCCTCGTCGTGCTTGTTTCTTCGCACTTGTGAACTTCTTCTGTCTTACTCGGGAGTCATGGAATCTTTTTTCTCTAAATTATCTTATCAGTACCGACCGATGTTATCACTCGTCATATGGAAACACCAACATCTCTTCATGTTTATTCTTCTTCTCCTCGCTCGTCTCACCAGGCGTGGCCTCTTTATATATACGATTGACCTCTTCAGCAAGTTTCTTTCGGTTTTCTTCGACATTCAGGTTTCTTGAGCGGGAATCTTGTGCATGGAAGGTGAGACAGTCACTACTGGCCGTATAGTACCTCGACTTTCGGATACTGGCATGCAGCGTTTTGGGCAGAATTGCTGTTAATTCCTTGACCGGAAATACCGTGATGGCTTTGGTCTCAGTTCTTCAACTGGTGAGTGAACAGTTCGTACAGTTATTGAACTCTGAAATACCTACTTGTTGACATGTTGTCCGCCTGGCCCACTGGATCGCGCATATGTCGTTATTCCTTTTGGGAGCTGTGACGAATCGAATGTTTTGAACCATTCACGAGCCTCGACCAGAGCGGTTTGGTCGAGTTCGGCGTCAAAAGCCTGATATCTTTTGAACCGGGGCGTGACGGGAGATGTTAACCGTTGGATAGATAGCGCCGGGGTTACCGTAGCTCTTATTAATTGCCGACAGAACATGACGAATTATATGTTGGGGATAGTACAAGGACTAGGAAGAGGAAATCAACACTTTATCTGAACTTATCATCGGTTCGTATGAAGTCAACTCAGTTTTGCATGCTCTAGTAACAAAAGTGTGAGTTTTCCAGGGTGTTAGGGGCTGTCTGCAAGCGCTGTAAACTCTTAGCGAATGATGGCAGGCGACAAGGGTGCCTAAAGTGTTTATGGCTTGTCGCTTGGGCGAATAGCAGAGCATGAAACTGCCGTCATTGTTCTGCTTCACCGCTCTTCCAGATCAGGACTAGTGGCTCTTATCAGCCTTGAGGGCCGCACCTGAACGAAAACCCTTGAGCCTCATTCGACCTGAGCTCTGACTTCCACAAACTCAACTCAACCCGACCACAAACCTACTGCCAAACCAGTTCAGGCCAAACTATTATACTAATCCAGCTTGTTGAGCTCAATTTCACCATCAAACACCAACAACAATCGAAACACTCCGTCAGCTCCCTGTTCAATGGTTTTCCTTTTATGAGAACGCAGTTATACACTCGTATCTCTCACGTGCCGTATCTTGCCTTACCAACCCAACCCGCGCCTCCACTTCCACTTCCACGTCCATTTCCATTTCCACTTTACTTCCACCTCCACCCATTGTTTTTGTGAGACAACGCGTTTATCGTCTATCTCCGACGTCGCAAGCCATCCATCATCACATTGCAGCTACATGTTCTCCGACCTGCATGCCCAACATATAGCTGCATAGACCAACCCATCTGCTCATCTGATCTCACTCCGATTCCAGGTGGTTGGCTTAACTTGCCTTGCTTTCCACCAACCATTATTCATCGCCAGGGTCACTTCATCTCGTCTACAATACCAGCTAATTCAAGTGCGACAACTCTCGGACCTATCTTGGACCTCCCCACTTAGCCCGCAACAGGTTGTCGCTTACCGCTCGGCCTTAGATCTCACAGCATAGCAACCTGAGTCCTCGGTTCTTTGTTCTACACACTCGAAAATACCTTGCGTTACTCATTCTATCCAGGCCATTTTGCCTGTTCTGCTACCCAAAGCTCTCCTTATACCGCCTTTGTTTGCTCGACCAAATTAAATCTACCTTGATGTCGGAGCCTGAGGCGGAGCTTCAGGCCACTGCTAGC
Source organism: Fusarium dimerum (assembly GCA_013623525.1). Classification (NCBI taxonomy): domain Eukaryota; kingdom Fungi; phylum Ascomycota; class Sordariomycetes; order Hypocreales; family Nectriaceae; genus Fusarium; species Fusarium dimerum. Next base: position 26,864 of record JABGLY010000114.1, read on the forward strand.
CTCTCGCCTGTTTCTCCCTCACCTGTTCACTCTTCCGCCTCTCAGGTAGTCCCTGCGCTGCAGGATACTGTCGACACAATTGACGCCATGGTTGCTGCTGCTGCCGCCGCCGCAGACGCCATACAAGAATCTCGTTCTCTCAACATTACTCCCGCTATCGATCCTGCTCTCAAGGTCGCGGATGGGGCTGCTGAGGACGACGTTGTAGATGATGACAGTCTCAACGATGTTTATGACGATGAAAAGACAGAGGCAGAATCCCATGCTGTGGCTCAGGATGATGTTCCCGACGGCAATGACGATTATGCAAAGACATTTGACTCCCCTCTTGGGCCGGATGAGGGTGAAGACAGTGATTTCCAACCACATGTATCATCAGTGCCAGCACAATTCAATCATGATTCACATCTCGATCACTTGAATACACGTCCTCCAGAAGCTCTGAGTTCTGCTGCTGAGCAACCGGCTGCGGCCCAACCAAGCCAACTTCCTGTACCAGCCGTCATCAATACCACCTCTGAAGTCCATACTCAAGATCCAGCCTCTGATGCCTCGCAGTCTGCAAGCAAGTCCGGCGAACAATCCGCCTCTGCTGGCTCACCAACTGCTTCAGTTGATATCCAGCAACTTGTGGCTGATCTCACTGCTCCGGCTGACTCCAACTCCAACTCCAACTCCAACTCCACTTCTGATTCAAATGCCTTACCTTCTGGAAAGACTGGGCAGAACAATGCCGGGTCATCGCCAGCCCTGTCTCCATCGGCCTCGCTTCCCTCAAAGCCTCCAGTGTCCAATGAGCCCTTCCACTCGTATGCTTCCCAGCACCACCCCCCAGGTGTCAACTCTAGTATCCCGGCAAGTGTGGCCTCGCCGCCGACGCCTGGCCAGCCATCCACGTATGTTGTCGCAGGTGCGCCGATGGCGACGTCTGATGCTTTTGCAACATTCACGACCCCCTCCAGCCTCAATGCACCAGTCTCCTTGACGTCCATGCATGCCCCTCCATACCCATCTAAGCCCGGCCCCTATGCTCCTGATCAAATTCAACAAACCGAATACCAACGTCAGTGGGACCAATTTCTTGCCGACGAGAGACAGTACATGTCGGAAGCTAAGTGGGATAGGTTTCCCGAAGGCTCCCGCATCTTTATCGGTACACGATCCACGTCTGGCGCGTCCAAAAACGGCGCTCACATTTTCTCTACAGGCAACCTCACAAGCGATAAAGTTTCAAAACGTGACGTCTTTGATATTTTTCACCGTTTTGGAAGGCTTGCCCAGATATCACTCAAATCCGCCTATGGCTTTGTGCAGTATCACACCATAGAGGAAGGACAGCGGGCCATTGACAATTTGCAGGGCATTGAGTTGAAGGGCCGCCGGATCCGTAAGTGCTCCTGATCGTCTCATCATCAGTGGAGGGAGTATGTCTAACCATTACCCTAGATCTAGAAGTATCTCGTCTCCAGGACAAGACGAAGAAGGAGAGGGTCAAGAGCCCCGACAGGAACCGAGGTCGAGATGGTTTCAAGGACAATGGTCGAGATGTCGGTCGCCGAAACGACCGGCCTAGCCAAGGCCGAGATGAGCTCCGATCGGGTCGGGGGTACTCCCCACGAAACGAATATTCCAATGAGCGTGGCCATAGTCGAGACTATGGGCACTATGATGGGGCTCGACCGCGAGGGCGCTCACGATCACCTGTATATGACCGTCATGACAAAGACGCGTATCGCCGAAGAAGTCCAAGTCCTTATAGCCGGTCAAGCCGTGAAGCTGAACTTGATCTTCCACGACGATATGGTGCCGATGTTCCCGATGTTCAGATCATTCTGCAGCCAGACGTCAGCCGCGACTTTGTGCATTGGGTTGACCAAGCCCTGAAGCAGAAGGGCCTCAGGTCGGATGTCATGTTCTTGCATCCAAAGTTTCCCAAAGATGCGGTCATCCAGAGGCAGGCAGTAGAAGGTGTACACGCCGTGATTGACCTAGACATGAGGGCCCAGGGTCTTGGAAAGATACCCGTGCAGGCCTTTGACCGTTCGAGGGGCTCAGGCAATGTCCGTTACGACCAGTACGTTGATCTTGATCCTCACACTGCAGCAGAAGTTGTCCTGCGGGCCAAGGCATCCGGCGCCCCTCCGAGCTATCCTCGGTCGTATGGGGGAAGCGGTGGCTACGGCAATCCATTTGGTGGCCAGCCTGCCCAGGCGCTACCAACTGGGTTCCCAAGCCAGCCTCCACAGTATCCCCCACAGCATCAACAGCAACAAGGGAACTCTGTGGCGGACATTGCCAAATTTATGAGCCAGGTAGATCCGAATACTCTTCAACAGCTACTGGCTACCATACAATCCGGAGCTCAGCCCGGTGTGCCCATACCTAATGCAAACTCTGCTGCTGTTCCTCCGGCTGTTCCAGCTGCCCCATCTCAGGCGGATATCCAGGCCATTCTGGGTAGCTTAGGAGCTAATCCTGCTGCTCAACAAGTGCCCTCACAGCCTGGCTATAGGCAATACGGTACCCAATCAGCGCCGAGCGGTGCTGCAGCTCCCAGCGGAGATGCTGCAGCTCATGTTCAGAATATCATGGCACAACTAGCTCGATATCGACAATAGTCCGCACATGCGTGTGTGTGTTGTTGATGGTCTTGATAGTCTTTGTTTCTTTTACATGGTGGTGCAAAAGCATATGGTAGAGAATCTAGGGTTATATAGCATGTTGATTGGGCTTTTATTGTTGTCTTTGCGGATTCATGATAGAGACTTGTGTTATTGAGGCGGCAGCATATTTGGACCCTTTATGAAGCTAGAGATCTGATTTGATCAACAGACAGTCAGTGTTTTGGGAGAAGGGCAGTTTTCTCGTTGAAGATACCAAATGATAGCATGAGAATAAATTCTTGAACAATCGTGAATGGTGTGACCTCAAATCTCTAAC
>JABGLY010000115.1:0-23892 GCA_013623525.1 Fusarium dimerum
CTTCACTCCCACCCACACTCGCACTCGCACGACAGACAGACACAAGAGGGGGAAAAAACCAACGAACTTGTTCTTAAGCGCCCATATGCAGGCCAAGAAACATGCATCCCCCGCTCCGCCCTGCATCTTCCCCCCCCTTTCCATCTCCATCTCCATCCCTCTGTTCTCTTTCTCACCCCATGCTTTCCGTTGGTAGGTAAACTTCTGGCCGCAGATCGAGAGGCCCTCGGTTATGCAGGTCGCGTCACTGATCCCTCGCATCTCTTTTCAACGTCCACCATCAGAATGAGATATTTTGTAGTCTTCTTCAGAGTCTTTTCTTTCCCTTTCGCTATTCCATACCTTATCAAGAACAAGGCGCCTTCGAATTCAAGAGACAAGACAACATGTTGGATGAAATATCCTGGCTCAGTGAATCAACTTCTCTGTCAATCTGTTTGTTTGCTCGGTAATTAATCACTTGCTTGCTCGTTCACTCCCTTGAACCATGTCAGAGAAGTATTCCTCTACAAATGGGTTGCAATTATTACAACCGGCTACCGGATGGCATCTTCCCGGAGTCTTCTTGGCTTTTTGACGTCTGGAATACATCATGATCATCACACTCAATCGCGTTCATCAGATTTCTGCTCAAAAAAAAATGAATTCGACTTGAACTGTTTTACTTTGCTCCGGCTCGTCGTTGTCCGTGTGCATCTTGCATATTGCATCGCTTTTCAAACACCAATTGTCCCTGGCAGGCTCACATGGCTGCCACTACGTCCCATTGTCGTAGCCTCCGTCTTATTCCTCGTCTGACCTCATCTTGATCATGATCCCTTGCTCTTGATTGTTAATCCATCGCTAACCTTTGCCAATTTCCACCCCTTTCCCCCATCCTTCCCCCCCTGGTGCAGATTCATCAGCTTGCGCCGTCGACACCACACCTCTCACACGCGCACACACGCCACTTTTTTTTCCCCCAATCCCCTCAAAAGCTAGTTTGATAGTCATTATCGTTGTGCCTGGGCCAAGGCGAGTCGAGAACCTCCCATAAGCCAGACTGAACTCATAGCCGCGGATCACCCACGTGCCCCCATCCTTACACTATTGGCCACAATGACCATTTCGGCCGCCATGATCCATCGTCTGTCTGTATTGTGTCATCTCTCATTCCATCGTTTCGTTCCAAATATTGACTGGAAGTGACATTTTCTTCCGAACTTGGCAGCTAATCGGGCAGCTTTTCGTGGTACGCTTGATGCAACGCGGCTATCCGAGACGTCCCGGCTGAACAAGGCAAGACCTCAACGTTGCCTCGCTGAGCCCCCAATCATCTCCATCTGGGTTTGCGATCATCGCTTGACAATGGTAACTAAGACAAAATAGTCAGCATCGGACCTCAAATTTTCAACCATGATCCTTGACGTCCTAGCCCAGCTCAAAAGGCCAGGGAGGGCCGCCGCGGAGACTGTTCCGTTCAGGTCGATTGAGGCCCCAACGGTATCGGGCAGATCGACTTGACTCAACGGCTCAATCCAACATCCGCTACAGCCTTGGCCCTGACAGCCTCAAAGAAAAAAAAAAGCAAGGTCAGGGGTTCAGGGGTGCCTTCTTCGGTGCTACTTACCAACATCCTCATCACACAGCTCGTGTGACAGACCTACTCGCTGTGGCTGATGCTTTACGGACTTGCCGTAGACGATAGCCGTCTTGAACACCTCTGTGATACTTCGGTGAATAGCATTACACTAAGTCCAAGGATTGTCAGAACATGTTCGCCGCTGCAAGGGGCTTGCTCGCCAGAATGAGGCCCAAACTCACAAAGTCTTCTACGGTGCAACGCGTCGCTCGGAGGACAACAGGGGAGCTGTAGTCGGGCTGCTTTCCCTTGGGCTTCGTATACACGCGAACCAAGTTGAGCTTCTCCCACATGGCTTCCATCAGCTCATCAATGTTCCATCCGTGCTCGGAGCTGATGGGTACAGCATTGGGAATCCGATACAACAGGTCAAGCTCCTCGATACTGATAGAGTCGATCTTGTTCAGGCAGTAAACCACGGGGATGTAACTAGTGAGGGTTTCAGGTTAGCTCGCCGATCCACTCGCCTCAACTTTGCATAGTGCTGTGTATTAGTGACGGATGGGAATAGTCACCTTCGGCTTTTGGCTTCGAGGACATCAATCAGATCGTCGACAGTGGCATCGCAGCGGATGGTGATGTCGGCAGAGTTGATTCTGTATTCACTCATGACGGCCTTGATCTCGCCGTGATCGATGTGAGTCAGGGGTACTGTGCTTGTGATGTTAAGTCCACCCTTATCCTTCTTTCTGAACGTGATGTTCGGAGGCTCCTTATTGATACGAATACCAAAGCCCTCAAGTTCTGCTTCGATGACTCGCTTGTCTGTCAGAGGCTTATTCACATCCAACACGATAAAGATCAGATGGCAAGTCTTGGCCACAGCAATGACCTGTCTACCTCGACCTCGACCATCTTTGGCGCCCTCGATGATACCGGGAAGATCGATAATTTGCAGAGGGGCACCTATTATTTCAGGGTCAGCGAATCCATCGGATGCAAAGCTGGCCTCTCACCACAAAAGGAGATAACGTTCGTCTGATGGCCGGAGATGCAGATGGCTGTCGGCTTTTCGACCAAAACATCGACTTACCATTATACACTACCTGACCTGGCACCGAAGTCAGGGTAGTAAACTCGTATGCAGCAGCCTCCGAATGTTGGCCCGTCAGCCTACTCATGAGCGTACTCTTGCCGACCGATGGGAAACCGATGAAACCAATACTGGCGACACCGGTCCTGGCAACATCGAAGCCAGCACCGCCGCCGCCGCCGCTGCTCGTGGGGGTCAACAGCTCACGCTTGAGCTTAGCCAACTTAGCCTTTAGCTGACCCAGATGGAACGAGGTCGCCTTGTTCTTTTGAGTCTTGGCCATCTATTTCACAGAAACGTTAGAGATAAGGGCTCTTTCGAGATGTATCGCGCATCGGTTGATCCAGCAGTTCATGCGTGATCCGTACGGAATGGAGTTGCATGTTCGGGATTTACACGTACTTCGGCCTCGATCTCTTTGATCTTGCAAGTGGAAGAAGAAGTTAGCAAAGGCTTCGCAACATCTAACGACGGGGATCACGACCAAACACATACCTTATCCACAGTAGTCGCCATGTTGAAGACTTTCGATCACTGCACTCTATGGGAAACGCAGGCTTCTGAAAGTTGTCGCGCTATTGCGGGTCAAGTCAGTCAAATTTAAAGTGAAGAATTAAGAGGGTACAAAGATTTGGTGATAATTGCAAGTTCGTGTGTTGGAGTTTCCTTGAATGGTGGGGTAAATTTTTGTCCGTTCGGCGAGTGGGCCAGGAGAAACTGACATCACTGGTGGCCAACTTGCGAACAAGTCCGTTAGTTATATTGGCACTGTGGACGCTCATATAGAATACTGCTTCGAGCACCGTGCACTGCAATCATGCTTGCTCATGTCCTGTACTGAGACTGAGACTCATCAAAATCTTCGGTTGATTATTCATTCATCAATCCATCCTTCTACCGTACAGTCCCGCTAATAGAAGTAACATGTCTTAAAAACAGGCATGATGTTTCGAATCCAGACAGCCCACATCTCCTTGCACCAAACTCCACCACAGCTTGTTGTATGCCGTTCCCCTATGCAAATCGTGTAATTCCATAACAACACCCAAGGCTTGTACATGACATAAAGTAGCCTTCGATGATTCAGCTGATTTCTATCGTTTCCTGCATGTGCCAACAAGAGCAGTACCGACAACGGAGAGCTGGCCATGTTACCCTTCCCTCCTGAGAACCTTGCATGATTTTCTCATTTCCGAACAAAGAAAAGAGATGACTGGTATAGTAGTGCACCGCTGGTGCCCAGGTCATCGACTGTCGTCCAGTGTAACTTAGACTTAGCATATCAGCGATATGCGATATATTTTCAAGGCACGAGAGAGGCCTTTGTCGTATAAATCAACGTTGATCCAGCTTGATCGAGGTCGTGCGAGAACTAACTTGAAAATCCGTTGATCCCGTTAGAGAAACCACCGTTCACGGCAGCCGAAGTCGTTCCTTCCGTTATCGAGCCAGGCGTTAATATCTTCGCTGTTCCGTTAATCATGGGACCGCTCAAGATGGCCGATCTCTGACTCATTGGAGACGAGTGAATGCCATTAACAAGTGTCGGGCTTGAGTGACCATTGAGTAGATGCTCCAGACCCTGCTCCAAGCATATCCGGGCATAGTCCGGGTCATCGGGCATGACCTGTACGAGGCCTCGGCGGGGCACTCGACGTTCAGGAAATGGCGTGCGACTTGTCTGGGCTGGTTGAGGGAGAACTTCATGGAAGAAGTTGCCATTCATGTAGAGCTTGTAGCGAGGAGCAAATCCTCTATAGCGGTTGGCGTCTGGATCTTGTTTCCATTTACCGGTTATTCCCACCAACTTCCTGGCGGCTTCTTCTGATTCGAGCAGCTCACGGTATTCGACAGCGAGCTCGACATTGCGGAGGTGTGGAATGTTGGGGATAGTATACATCAAGTCCGACACCTGCAGATTCATATTAGTAATCTTTGGTACATCCTTCTCGTGCACCTAGTATATTTTACGCACCTTGACGAAGAACATTTCTGTATTCTGAAATCGCTTCCAAGCTTCGCGCTTTAGCTGTTCTCTCTCGTCAGGACTGATTTCAGATGGGTCCTGGCCACCGTAATAGTCAGGCAGCTGCCGGCCGAGATCCCATGTTTTCTGGTCTGTCAGAGAGTACAAGCCTCCCTCAAGTCTCCAGAGGGTGAGCTTGGCCAGATGAGAGGCCGGGACACGCTCCCAAGCAGTATCTAAGAGCAGCTATGAGTAAATGGTCGCGTTAGGGTCATTTACGGGAAACTCACATCTTGACAAGTCCAGATCCTTCTCTCCGAGCAGAAGAGCTACATGAATGTTGAGGACCCATTGCTCGCGGCCCTCGGCTGTTCGGTTCTTTTCTGGGCGGATTGTGTCGTATCTGCAGCCCTGCATCGTACTGAACTTTTGCGCGATGGATGGCAGCTTGGGGTTAGGGCATGTGTCGAGCCACCGAAGCAGAGGGGGCAGCTTGTCCAGGCGAGCACGTTCTTGTTCTTCACGGTTGCGTCGCTGCTCGGCCTCACGAGCTGCCCGTTTTCGCTCCATCTCTTCACGATGGGCACGATCACGGCGCTCGCGTTCCTTACGCTCTTCTTCCTCACGTTGACGTCGAGCCTCTTCTGCAGCTTCTCGTTCGAGCTGCTCTTGATGTTGCCTCTCCTCCTCCTCGCGCTGCTTACGCTCTTCTTCCTCTCTCTTCCTTTTCTCCTCTGCTTCTCTTCTTTGCTTCTCTGCCTCCTCGCGACGTGCCTTCTCTTCAGCTTCTTGTCGTTGTCGCTCCTCCTCTTCGCGTCGCCTTTCGGCTTCCTTTTGCTTACGTTCTTCGTCTTCTTTCCGAATGCGTTCGATTTCACGTTCTTCGTCCTCTCGACGTTTTCGCTCCAATTCCTCCTTGCGTTTGTTCTCTTCTTCCTCTAATCTTCGTGCCTCCTCCTGCGCACGTTTCTGTTTCTCCTCGTTCTCGAGTCGCTTACGATCCTCTTCTGTCTTCTTTGCATCTTCTGCCCTACGCTGCTCTTCGAGTTCGGCAATGCGCTGCTTCTCCAGCTCCGCTTCCCTGGCTCTCGCGACCTGGGCTTCAGCTTCGGCAGAAGCAGTAACGGCAGCCTTGATCGGATCAACATCTTTCATAGAGACATCAGGGTCTTCCGACTTGACATGGATCAGTTCCTCGTTAGGTTTTGGACGGTTTAACTCGCCACGGTGAGAATCGAAATGGCTGTCTCGCCTATCTTCATCCTGGTTTTTGCGATGCAGCTTTGAAGATTGCTTCATCGAAGAATCGTGATGTGAACCAAGTTTACGAGGTCGTTCATCTGAAGAAGAGGCTGGTTTTGGTCGCTTTTCCTTGCCTTCGCCATCTAATCGTCGTCGCTTGAGTGGCACTTCACTATCGTCTTTATCACCGTTACTGTGCCGGTCGGGCGTGATACTAGCTCTGTGCCTCTTGGACGATCCGTCGCCGGAAACTGACAGACGGTCTCTGGACTCATCTCGCTTCAGTGCCTTTGTTCGGTCATGATACTTTTCAGATAACTTCTCGTTTCTGTGCTTGTCTGAAGGTTCGTCCTGCCTTGTATCATGCGGGCTTGAAGGGTGTTCCTTAAATGATGATGCGTTAGATGCCATGCTCGCACGTCTTTGCTTTTCTCGCTCTCCTCGAAGTTCGCCCTTTGACACTAGCTTCCGCCTTGGTTTGAGATTCTCTCCGTCAGAGGATACGATCGCGGCATCAGACTCCGTGCGCTTCTTCAACTGTCGTTGAGACATGGTAGGTGATGCCTCACGATCAGAAACATTAATAGATGGGAGACGGTCATCCTTTTTAGGACGGCCAGGGCCGCGTTTATGTCCACCATCATCCGTAGGATTGGTTGATGATTCTAGTCTTCTCTTCTCCTTGGGACTACTAAGCTTGGTTGAAGAGATCTTCTTCTTGGGCTCTGGACTCGAAGGGTTTCGCTTCTGTAAACGGGCTTCTTCCTTGGCTTCTGTACGCTTGAGGCGCTTGGCTTCCTTCTCCTCACGATCCTTGTCTTTTTCTCGGCCCGTCTCCTTCTCACGACGGTGAGGAGACTTCGTCTTGTGGGAATCTTTGCGTGAACGCTTGTACTCGTCGTAAGCGTTTTTGAGAATTTGCTCTTCTTCCTTCCAGTTGGGGCCCTGTCGTTTCCGTGCTATTTCGTAGTAGGTGTCGCCTTTGTAACGCTGTGTTGGGTCAAATCCCTGCTGCTCGAGGAGTAACTCGATAACTTTGATGTTTTCCTGACCTATCGCTGCAAGTATCGGTGTTCCATAGTCAGGCTGCGCTGACTCCAGAGGTGATGGATCAGGGTTGGCTCCACCCAGTCCGAGTAGTAGCTGAACAACTACATCGTGCCCACCTCTAGCCGCGGCAATCATTGATTCGCGATCATCATATGACCCCATGACCTGCAATATACGCGCAACCGTCTCCTCGTCGCCTTTGCCTGCAGCCGTACGGAGACTTTTCATGTCGAGAGGTACATACAAAAGGTCGTTCCTCGTCTTGGTGGAGCGGACAGTGCCGCTCCGTCTTCCAGTGGCTGCAGATTGGGTTGCGGGGGAATGGCGAGGGCTGTCTGGTGCATGTGAGTCCCTTGGATCGTGAGGATCGTGATGCGAGTGGCGATCCTCTGACGTTCGCCCACGTTCAGGTGCGTGGTTTTTGGCGTTGGATAACAAAGCGCGTATCTCCTCGGCGTTTTCAGTATCGTCAGTTACTCGGTCGAGGGGCTCTTCGCCGTTAACATTTGCTTTGCGTGGGTTCACGCAGGCATTAAGGAGAAGTCTAACGACACCCACATGACCGTTATCAACAGCATCCAATAGTGGAGTGTCTTTGTCGTAGTTGACACAGTCAAGGTTGCATCCAGCATCGATTAGAAGTTTGACAATGTCCTCGTATCCATTCAGAGCCGCAATCTGTAACGGAGTATTGCCGGCATAATCAGCAACGTTAAGATCTTCGCGCCTCTCAGCGAGCCGTTGCTTAGCAATGTCATACTCGCCTTTTGCACACGCACGGGCTAGCAAAGTTTGACCGTGGGCATCGAGATGCTTCTTATGAGGTCCAACTTTAGCCGGCGAGGCGTTGTTCTCGGATGTGCCAGATCCCGCAAGTGCGCGAAGTTTGGAACTGCGAGGATGAGGGCTTCCGCTTGCTGACGACTCGTCGGAATGATACTCGGTGGATTGCAGTGGTGGAGGTAGGCGCTTCTTTTTTTGTGATAAGCCGTTAGATTGACCTGGTAATTGAGACGAGGCGCTTCGTCGATGAGCGCGAACTTGGGGAGAAATGGATCGGTGGCGAGATTCGGTATGTGATTTAGAGGTTGGAGTTTTGTGGTCTCTTTGAAGACGGTTTGAATCGAGACTAGCACTGATGGTACGCTGGCGCCTAACCTTGCGACGCTCGCCTTCATCGTCAGACTCGAGTTTAGTGCTCTTGCGCTTATGGGGAACCAAGCGGTCGCCTGATTTAATCTTGTCGCGAAGATTAGATTTGGAGGGTTTAGGGTGGGAATGGTCGGAGTCGGAATCTGAGGGAGCCTCGTCGGAGTGGCGGCGGTGTTGACGTCGATGATGAGGCGGGGAGCCAGGCGCAGAGCTCAGACCAGCGGACCGATCTTTGCTATGTGACTTTCGATCGCGATCAAGATGGCTAGATGGACGCTTCTTTTTCACAGCATCACCAGTTCGGGTTTGGGAATTGTGGTTTTTGGTCAGGTCTGGCATGTGAAGGCCAGAGGCTTTGATTGAGGATTGGACAACATCACCATCGCCATCGCTCCTGTCTTCTTGTCTGACCTTACGAGCCTTGGAAGGCGAGTGGCCATCCTTACCTGGCAGCACGATAGTTTCGGCATCTGAATCGCGATCCTCGACAGATGATGAATTCGCAAGTGAACGTGCATCCTTGGCCTTGATGACAGGCTCGGCAGGCTTGGGGCTCACAGGCGATGTGGTTGTCTCGGGTTTTGGGACGGGCCGCTGAGAGGAATCACCAGCAGGCCTCGTCTGGTCGGACTGGGCAGCATTCTGCGCATCCATGACATTTACCTGCGTGAACTAGTAACTACCACCATCCTGGGAGTGAAGGAGAGACGGCAAGAATGGGGCGATTGATTCGCAGGCGCTGATTAGAACAGTGAACCCCTTCCAGTGATGAGCAGCGGTGTGCAAAATGGACGGGGCACAAGAATCGAACAGGAGAGGAATACACCTGGGCGTCAAAAATTGAGTCGAAATCAAGGAGCTAACGCGTAGGAGGCGGGAGGGTGTAAGAAGATAACGGACTTCGAAAGATTCCAAGGAGCGGTCGCGATGGTAGTAGAAACTCGTAATCGTACTCGAAAATCTGACGCCGATGACTATGATGAAGGAGATGACTGCTGTTGATAATTTTGAGATGGCAGCGTGATTGAATCACTGGTTTCTCGGATCAAAATGCTGAAGCGAACCTTGTTTCTGGAAGATGACTCGAGGACGAAAACGGTGACTTTGGATCTAAGTCAAGAGAGAGAAGGAAAGAAAGACAGAGTCTGTTCTTGCTGGGGAGCCCCAAGGTGCTGTATGGCCCGGCGGGATGCGATTGGTCACTGATTAGGGGGCGAGAAGACGCTAACAGTTGCGCACTGTGCAGTTTGGAAACCTTACGGCTGACTGCAGTGGCCGTATCTGCACTTTTGCTGGGGAGCTGGCAAGGGAGACCCACTTGTAGACGCCACAACAACTAAAGATTCGCTGAAACTCACTGAGGGGTCGCCCAAGGTTCAGTGGAGCTAATTGGTTAGCAGCCTCCTGCTGTAACCTCAGCGTGAACATGAGGTGACTATCACGACACTGGAGAGTAGGCCGTTTTTACATGAACGTCATGTATCTTTTGGTAAAACAATTAGCCAGTGTGTCCTCATTTCAATTGTGCGCTTTTTTGCAGAACACGTACGCTTAATTCTGACCTTTATTTCACCGAGGCTGCCTTCCAAGTGGCCTCTGTAGATCCCGTTTAGTCAATTTCCATATCTCGAAATTGATGGATACCTCTCCGTGCGAGTATCACACAATCTCGTGCCTCGCACCCTGTCGGCACGTAATGGACTGGGCTTTTGTTGATGGCACGTGTGAGGCCACCTGACTGAGTCCAGGCATCCAATCTTGGAGCCAACCTTGTCACTATGTCTTATCCGCCTTGTTCCACCTCAACCCTTGTCTTGTATTTGGTTCATCCTGGCCATTATGCGGATTCCTGCTCAGACTTTTACCCCTCAATCTCATCGCAATTGATGAAACCTTACCTCACGGCATTATCTATTCGATTTACGCTGATCTAGCTTGGTATGCCCGTCGGTTGTAGACCTGGACATCTCACGATAACATAGCACATTCGCGTCATGGAATCCTCTCATGCAAGCAGCGACGGCACTAGTAGGGACGATCCCAGCCATGACATAGTGCTTCCGTCCTCCCTGAATCACGCCCAGGTTGTCAATCTACCTCAGACGGCCTACTACATCCCCAATTTCATCAGTGAAGGCGAGGAACAGATGATCCTAGACAAAGTGCGACTTTTGATAACTAACCAAGCAAACGCTCTGTTGCTAAACGATTTTTGTTCTAGATACAATCCGCACCACGACCTCGATGGAAGCATCTCACTCATCGAAAACTTCAAACCTGGCCGTCAGATCTTGTCAAGAACAAACTCCTCGACGCACCGCTACCTCCTTGGTTAGAAAGTCCTGTAGTCGCTCGTCTCCTATCAATACCAGTGCAAGATGCAGAGCCGGCCCATATCTTCAACCAGAGTCCACACAAACGCCCGAACCATGTGCTCATTAACGAATATCCTCCCGGCATTGGCATCATGCCGCATAAGTTAAGTATATGATAGGAAAGAAGTTCTCTATTTTCGTGACATCATGCTCATCCTGTGTAGGATGGAGCTGCGTATTGGCCTGTTGTTTGCACAGTGAGCCTGGGGGCCAGTCTGTGTCTGAATCTTTACCGTAGTAAAGAGGATGGTGCTCTTGATCCTGTGCCTGTTTGGAGAATTCTACAGGAACCACGTAGTCTCCTCATCACCACCGACGAGCTTTATACTGATTATCTGCACGGCATCGCTGATACTGAAGAAGATGTCGACCTCTCGCCCGAGACAGTCGCCAATTGGAGCTTGCTGCGTTCACCTGGCGAATTTGTCAACGGCCGTAATACCCGCCAGACCCGTACAAGCCTGACGTACCGGGATGTTCTGCAGGTATCTCAAGCTGCAAACAAACTCGGCATGTTTCTCAAACGATGAAGAGACGGCCAGGTCGTCCAGCGTCAGTACAAGCCGGGAATCATGATCCATCTCTTTGCCACTTTGTCGGCTCCAAACTTGTCTTGATACCACTTCTTGGTTCCGTATGCCGTCGCGCCTAGGTTGGCCGCAACAAAAAAGAGTCCACAGAGGACGGTTGTGTTGAATAGCTTGCCAGGAGGCGCGGCTATCCAGGAGATGGCGACATACAAGAGGCATTCGCAGGTGTAGTGAGGGCAGATGATGTAGTTGAACCATCCCTCGCTCGGCAAAGTGTACTTTTTAAGGCTGGCGAGGTAGCGATGGCATTGGTTCTGTTTGAATGCAGCAATGAGATACAAAGCCAATGCTGTCGGTACCTTTCGAGGCATCTTGAATGTTTGCCGGGGTGCCTCCCACGATGCGAGAATGGCGCCTATCAGGGTCAGTTGATACAATTGACCAACAAGTACAATGAACCAGACTTACTGGAGCCCTCAATCCATACGGCTATGCCCATTGCGGTGTAATACCCAAGTCCAAGAGCCCAGTGAAGACCCAGCATGGGAGATGACCCTGGCTTGGACACATAAAGGCTCTCATACAACCTCCTCAGACCCTGCACCATCATGAACGTCCATGCAATGTAGACCTGTTCAATATTCATCGACGGAGCCCTAGCTTTGACCTGAGCCTCTGCAAAGTATCTCATGGCGGATCCCCTCGTATAATACTGCCATGCCCAAAAGAAGGAAGACAAGATGGAGAGAATATAGAAATGCAGAAACCAGGAATGAGGAACTAGTCCATAATCTGCAACACTCCGAATCAACGTCTTCAGCCCACCGGCGCTCTTCAGGGCCTCCCCTTGCTTATCACCGCCTTCTCCCCGGCGTGCTCCGTAGTCGAGGAGGGAGTTGCGAATGTCCTGGGGCAGAGCTTGAATCAAGAGGATGATGCCGCCAGAGAGAGTGAAGAAGGCCTGACACCATTGTGCAGGGGAGTAGCCAAGTGCGATACTCTCGACTTTTTCTAAGAATTCCATCCTGAAGACGCTTTTTATCTCAGTCGTTTCTTTCGTTGATGAGGTGTTTTTTTTTAATGGAGGAACATGTGATTGAATGTGTTGGTTGTCGAACAAAACGTGCATGTTTGTTCAAAGCTCTTCACGTGTTTGATATGCAGGGATACACATGCATGGAAGGGGGGGCATCTCTGAGTTACCCTGTATTTAGATTCTGCAACCTCACCGTGAAGAAATAATATCCGCTGAGAATAACAAAGGAAAAAATGCTTTCTTGGTGTCCGTGTCTAGATATTCCCACGGGTTCTCCTTCTAATACTGGGTCGTCCTAATCTGGGATTGGCTTGGGGTCAGAGACTAAAGGCCAACTAGTAGCAGGTCGTGGTTGTCTATCCACCACACATCAGTCAGAATATCCAGGCCAGGTACACATTCAAGTCAAGAGCTGGGAGATGAGAAAGCAGACGATTTCTATTGGTAGAGAGCGATTCTAATCAAAATCAAACAGATCAATCCTAATGAGTGTGGTTATGAAGCAATACAAAGAAAACCAAAATACAGACAGTGGTAAGAAATACAGTAGAGTACAGCCTCCTTGCTATTCCAAATCCCCATCCTTTCACCATTTTCAAATCTTCCATCAATGATTGCGAGTGTTGCAAGCAAGCATCGATTAGTAACCACTGCCCCACTTGTTGCAGCGGGAGTTGATGTCGACGTTGCGGTTCTCGAGGAGACAGTCGCTGTACTGAACCTTGCACTTGGTGTTGGCAGAGCTCCAGCCCTCAGTGAAGAAGTTGAACCAGCGGCGCTCAATGCCAGACTGCTCGAGAGAGCGGCGGGCGAAGTAGTTCTTGCCAGAGAGACGCTTGCAGCTCTCAACATAGACGTCAACACAGTCGTCATACTGAGCCTTGCATGCCTCGGCGCAGGCATTGGGAGTCTGTGATCGCTGATAGGACTTGCACTGGCGGCTGTCGACGGAGTCGTAGAGCTTGAAGGGGCGGCTGCTGAACTCATCCTTGAGGTCGTTGCAGCTCACGAGAGGAAGCTCGACGTTGCCGACAGGGTTTCCAGGGCCGTAGCCGTACCAGTTGGAAGAAGGCTGCTTGCAGATGTTGGTAGGCTCAGGGGCAACAGAGGTGATGGCAGAGGAAGCAGTGGTGGCAGTGGCAGTGGCAGAGCAAGGGAAAACAGAGGTAGTGGCCTTGGGAAGAGACACACCCTGGGGGCGGTACTTGTCAAAGCAGTCCTTCTTGCTGCAGCGGCGGCCGCGGGTGCAGGTGGAGGAGCAGAAGCCCTGGATGTTATCGCACCACTTGGAGAAGTCGAAGCAGTCAAGGACACCGGGCCAGCCGGCGGACTTGAAGCAGGATGTGGTCATCTTGGCACAGGTCTTGAAAGCGTTGACACAGTTGTTCTCATCCTGGAAGTCAGGGAGCGCGGGAGCACACCAGTTACCACACTTGTACTCGCACTGATTGGGAACAACAGCGGTGGAAGTGCACATGGCAGCGGAGTTGGTGGTGGTGACGCCATTGGGGTTGAAGTTAGTGGTGGTAGTAGTGACACCGTTGGGGTTGATGTTGGTGGTGGTAGTGGTGGTGGCAGCAGAAGACAGGGTAGAAGTAGAAGAGACCAGAGTTGTAGAGACAGCAGTGGTGGAAGAGGCAGAGCTGGAGGTGCTGGAGCTGGAGCTGGAAGTAGAGGATGAGCTAACTGAATCAGGCTTCCATCCACAAGGCTGAAGAGACAGAAGATCGTTGGCAACGTAGAGATTGATTCGGTTGCTGCCACCGCACTTGCTGTTGCTGTCACCGTTGCAGTTCATGCTGCACTCTGAAGCGTCGACCTTGGCGGTGTCATTGGCCATAACCATACCGCACCAGCACTCACCACCGTACTCGACACCAGAGAAGGGGAAACCCTTGTCAGCGCAGTTGGAAAGGCAGAGAGAGGGAGTCATCTTGGAGTTGTCGAGGTCACCCTGAGACCAGGAGAGAGCACGACCCTTGTCAGAGTTGTCGGTGTAGCAGCCGAGAGGCTTGAAATCCTCAATGGTACGGGCAATGTTGACCTTGAAAGTAGGGTCCTGCCAGACAGACAGCTGGCTGTCACCACCGCAGGTCTGGTCCTTGTTGCCGCTGCAGGGGTAAGTGCACTCAGACTCGTCGAGCTGAGCTCCATTGACAGTGGAACCGCAGAAGCAGGCACCCCAGTACTTGAGACCAGCATAGCGGAAGCCGTTGCCCTTGCACTCAGCGACACACTTTTCGACGGTCATGTTCTGCATGTCCTGACCGGAGCGGTAGATGAGGCCGTTGCCAGGAACGCCGGGCTTACCATCCTTGAAGCATCCGGAGTAGACGTAAGGCTGGTAGGGGTCCAGACAGGCAGGAAGTTCGATGTGCCAAGCCTGAGTGGTTTGGATCAAAGCGATGGTCGCACCAGCGACGATGGTTCGAAGAGAAGGCATGTTGAAATTTTCAAACAAGAGAATGTTTTTGGTCGTTGGTATTGCTCAACGATTTTTGCGTAATTGTGAGTGATTGAGAGCGATCTGAAAAGTAAAGAAAGTCGAAATCGATATTGCAAATCTGTTTAGAGAGAGTGGTGCCGAAGCAAAAGAAAGAGGAGCGCAAAGAAGAAGGATTGACTGCTTGAGAAAAGCTGCTGTTTGATGATGGAAGAAAAAAGATTGGATCTTGAAGGGGGAAGACCAGGATATTTATCCTCTCGTTATGCCTTGTGTTGACTCCTTGATATCCGTCATGTTCCTTGACCTTCGTATCCCAAACCTCGCGAAAGCGACGCCTAACCGCCCGAGCAGGACATCGGTAACACCGTGCTTCCATGGCGTATAGAACCAACTGCGTCTAGATCGCAGAGTCCGTCAGGCACACCAGGGACCTGGGATGGCGGATGTCAAACCGGAGCCACCTCGTTAGCGAAAAGGCAACAGTCAAGCGCCACAGTTTGCTAGCAAACTCCAGTCAGCGAAGATAATCGAGATTGTGAACGGCTCTGCCGGGAATCTGGCAATCCATCGGCCCCGTCTGGTTTAGATGTTCTTGACTCTGAGGTTGCCATGTGGGGATAAGAAGAACAGGGCACGACGAAGTTGAATAAAGCCTAAGATTCGGAATAGCCACAATATCAAGCTATACTGTACTGGGCAGAGACGATGACAAAGAGAGAGGAAGACTTTGACTTCGAAAAAAACCCAAAAGGTAAAGGCGTATGGAGAAGCCAAGGGTCGAGGCGCATCCGAAGCTCTTCGGCGCTGCGACGACCTCAGAAGGCATCTAACTCTCTACTTTAAGCTGGTGGTGGTCGAGGTTTGACAGCCGCCATGATCTTCGTGGGGACTTGCGCAGGTACGCACATGAGCTTCCAAGCCACATCAGGTACACTTTGAGGAACTATGACCCTGAAGAAAGACAGCCATGTGATGGGTCAGCATGAGCCAAGGGTGGTTTGGAAACCCTTGACGATGACATGGGCGTATCGCTCGGGATGATCTCTTTCTTCTTTTGCTACACAAAAGGCAAGAGAGTGTACCCATTTTAGGCTACGGCGATTGAGTTGTGAATAATATCAATCTAAGTGTCTATGATACGTTAGTCGGAGCAACACCAGAGTCATGATTGTTGCGATAAGAATAGAGAGAACCTACCAGCCCTGAACACCAATCCCATTGAATCGGTTCATCACTCAGCTGAACACAAAGACACAATCTTCATACTCTAAGAGAGACAAACCATCTCGTCCTGAACATGTACCATAGCAGCGTATCCGAATGGATCTGTTTCAGATCTCGGGCAAGAAGTCAAAGGAAGAGAACAGTCATCCTAGTGAGTTCCACAACGAAGCATCAGGATGACAGTCCAACAGCATTACCTCCAAATAGTCCTTGCCTGACGCCTAGAGGGGCGGCATAGCGTCGATCAGATATTCGACTAAGTCGGTCTAGCCGGGTGTCGAGAAAAGACCGGATTCAGACAGGAATGTTTGGCGTTGGGAGTCCACCAAACTCTCCTACCAGTGGGCTTTCCCAAAGCTGGTATGCGCAAAAACAATAGAACCTTGCAAAAAGAGTTTTACTATGACTTCCTTCTTCTCGAAAAAAGGCGTTGCATTCTGGGTCTAGATGTCGTGTTACTGAGTTTTTTGCGAGTGTCATCGTCGTGATAAAGGTTTGAAGATGGTCGGGGTTGGTCAAAGTTGGAGGAAGGCGTTGGTGGTTCACGTGATTTATTGACTTACACGAAATTCACAGGCACCTCGTGGAACGTCACGGCACAACAGCAATCCCTTTTGAGCAAGCAAGATCCGGATGTTTTGTCATTACTCCAAAAACAAATCACGCGTAGCGAGATCAGAGATTTTCCTCCTACGTAGCTTTGCCGACATCTTCTTCATCACCGATGATTGACAGTGCGCCACAAGAGAGGCCTTGAAGCACAGACTCGACGACAATGTCGATTTCTAGTCCACGACAAGCCCACAATCATCAACCCACCTAACTTACACAAGTCATGTTCGAACTTGAAGTGTAACGCCTCAAAAGGTGTTCCCGGGCTGTGCGAGCCACTGACTTGTTTTAGTATAAGCTGGATATTTGGTGACCAGCGGCCTATGTGTGCTGGGCATCATTGCATCTGGTGTCCAGCCAAACAAAACCTCGCTCTCATCCAATGCATGCGAAGGTCGTCATCAAGCGTCTAGACGCCTTCCAGGCCCAAACTCCCAAGTGGAAGAAGTAACGGCTTCGGGGCTCACTAGCATACCTACAAGTTCCCTTCACAATGGAACCACCCAAGTACTACGGGCATGTGTTGAAACGGTTGGCTATCCATGGATTTCCAACTCGTCCGCTCAATAGATTGTACGACCATGATCAGCAATAGGAACTCACTCACGAGGCATGGCGATTTTTTTTTTAACGAGACCCATCAACACACTGCAGGTATTTGTAATATCCATCCCTTGGCACCAGGAACCAGATCAATCCAAGCACTACTGTGACTAGTATCAGATCTAGCCAACTCGCTCCACCACTACATGGAGTTTCAAACACCAGACAGAAGAAACAACACAAGGACACCAGCGCAAATCACTCAAGCGACTCAGATTCAAGAATAAAAAAGTCATATCACATTCAGAACAATGCAACTCGTATGCTAAGCCACCTAGATAGAAACCTATGTGCTACTTTTTTCTCCTTCCAACCTCTCATACTCAATTCTCAGATCATGATTACTGAGCTCTAGAGTACAACTATCTTCGTGCAAGCCAACCAATCCATTAAACGCCATTGCGAATTGCAAACAATGCATGTCAGTCCGCGCTGCTGCCTCGTCCACCTCCTAAATTTCTTCATCCTGAAGTCTACCTTATTTTCTCAGGTGAGGAGGAACCCACTTGCCAGCAGTGCGCGGGGGCAGAGATTCCGTAGGAGGAGCGGGAGATGCGCGCTCGCGCTCACTCTCGCCACGATCACCGCGGCCGGAACCTGCACGGCTGAAATCGCCCCGGCCAGAGTCTCCACGGCCAGAATCACCGCGACCAGAGTCTCCACGATCCAGAGGTGCACCGCCGCGAGGTGTGAATCTAGGAGGCGGGGCGGAACCAGAGTCGGGGCGCTCACTGGTACCTCTGGCTGCCTCACGTTCACGCCAACTGGGCTTGTTACCGCTGCCAGCGAGCTGTAGGCGAGGAGGACCGGAGGATCTCTCGCTGGACTCTGTGGGAGCGGGACGAGATGGGGCGGCGCTTTCTTCCTTTGCGGCCTCACGCTCACGCCATTTACCAGACCCAAAGGTAGGTGGCCTGCGACCCTCGGTGGCCGGGTCGGATGCTCTGGCACCAGGCCCGGCGAAGCCACCGGCCTTCTCGGCCCGGCGGCGTGCCAGTGCCTCCTCTTCTCGTCGTTGTTGGAGAGCAGCCTTCTCCAGCATCTCCTGGCGCTCCTTTTCTCGTTGCTCCTTGAGCTTGGCAAGCTCTTCCTTGCGAGCCTCGTCACGTATCCTCTGCTCCTCCTTCTCACGAGCGGCACGCTCCTCAGCCTCGCGGAGCTCGCGTTCCTTCTCCTCACGCTCACGCTTCTCGCGAAGCTTGCGGTCGCGATACTCCTTCTTTCTGGCGGCAATCTGCTTCTCCAGCTCGCGCTCAGCGTCACGACGGCGCTTCTCAAACTCGTCGCGGCGGCGCTCGTGAAGGGAATCACGGAACTGCTCATACTGAGGCACCAGTCGGCTGAGACGGTGCTTGAGCTCGACGCTCTCCTTGTGTTTCTTCTCGGCCTCCTCTAGAGTCTGTTTCTTAACCTTCTCATAAATGGCACGATCAGCCTCGACTTGTTTGGCGTAATCCTCGCCCAACTTCTTGGCCTCCTCCTTACGGTAGGCACGCTCAAGATGGTCGATACGCTTGCCAGTGATGCGGAGACGCTCGTTGACATCATTCTTCTCGCGCTCGAGCTGAGCAAGCTTCATGGCACGCAGACGGTTGGTATCGAGGTTGTCGAGATCCTCCAGATCGACATCGATAGACTTGTCACCTATCTTGAGATCGGCAATCTGCTTCTTGAGTTCCTCCTTACGGACCTTGTCTCGCTCTGCCTTGAGACGTCTAGCTTCACGCTCCTTCTGCTCTTCGGCAAGTCGCCTATCCTCAGCTTCTTGAAGAGCTTGCTCGCGGAGACGCTTCTGGCGAGCATTCTCCTTATCCTTGCGAGCTTGAATCTCGGAGGCCTCCTCCTTGCGCTTCTGGATGATATCCTTTCGGGCAAGGATGTCGAGATGCTCCTGCTCAACGCCAGCCTTGGCACGAGCCAGTGCAGCATTGCGGGCCTCAAGGCGCTCCTTGTTAAAGCTGGGGTCAACGTAGTGGCAGGTGGTGAAGAGTGTCTTGGCAAGGCGAGTGAGCTGTGAGCGAACAATCTCGGAGGGAGTGCTCTGGAGACGCTGGATAGAACCAGTTTCAGCCTCAGCCGAACCAGCGCCAGAGCCGCTGTGGCTGGCCTTGGAGGAAGAGAAGACATCGCTGTCGAAGCTGAGGACACCAGTAGCGTGGTCCATGCGAACGGCAAGATCGCCCTTCTTGTTTCCGTTCATGATGAACTTCTCAATAGTACCCCGAGTGACCTGGTAAGGCTCAGGGAACTGAGCAAGGCTCTCAACAAAGGACAAGTCGACAGTCTCGTAGACCTGAGAGAGCTGCTGGAAGAGACGAGTGAGAATAACCTGCTGGAGAGGCAGGATGTATTTCTCCATCTCGGCATCGGCACCAATCTTGGTCAAGATAGGAGAGATCTTCTGGCAAATGGACAGAGGGTGGAAGTCCACTTCGAGGATGTTGTAGAGATCTCGAATCTCAGGGCGGGCACGCTGGAGGAGAGATTTGGAGAGAGCATCCTTAAAGAGCTTGGCCCGAGTAGGGGCTTGAGACATGCCCAGAAGATGAGTCAGTCGGGAGTTCTTGTTCTTCCTGGCCTCATCGAAATCAACCATGGCACCTCGAGATCGGGAAGTGCTGATGACGGGGATGGCGAGAGCGGAGAGCAGGACAAAGGAGGCAGCCTTCTCGAGATCGGCGTCAGACGCAGGGGGGTTGTCAGCCTTCTTGCCCTGACCACTGGCAACGATGACAGAGGACTGGCGGAGAAGAGTGTAGTACTTGGACCAAGCAGCAGCATGGAAGAGGTAGTTCTCGCCAACAAGGAAGATTCGGGTGAGCTTCTCGTAATAGTTGGACATCATGATATTCTTGGGGGGTCGCTTGCTGAGGCTGAGCAGAGTGTGGACATCCTCGACGGAACGGAAAGCCTCCTGCCAGAGCTCGAGTTCAACAGCAACGTTGAGTTGCTGGAAACGAGTTTCCAAGTGTCGCTGAAGGGTGTCAGGATCGCTCAGGTTGATGGCGTGCATCTGAGACGAGTACTTGGCGGCGGTCTGGACATGGTTGCGGAGAAGCTCACAGAGTCTTCGGAACTCGGTCTTTCGGGTGTACTTGAGGCAGAAGTCGAAAGCCTGCATAGCAGTGCTCTGGTAGAGGATTTCCAGGCGGGCGTTGTTTCGAAGAATGTCGAGAACGGTTCGATACGCCTCCCAGAGAAACTTCAACCAGGGGGTGACGATGGCTCGGTCGGTACGGTCTCGGGACTGCTCACCGGAGACAGTGGCCAGGAGGATGGACTCGGGGGTCTCGCTAGCCTCGAGATCGTCGATGCTGGAAGTGGCTGCAGTAGCATCAATACTCTCCTGGACCTCGTCGGCCTTTTGCTGGGCAGCAGTGACCTTCTGGACAGCAAGCTCGATGAACTTCTTGAGGACAAGCTGAGGTATGGTTGTCAGCAACTAGATACGGCAAGACGCAAGGGCGGGGTCATTTTAAACCAACCTCAATAGTTGCGATGTTCGTGTTTTGAGAGATGTTCTTGTACTGGTACAAAGCATCCTTGGCCAACTTTCCCTTCTTCTGCTCGACCGAGAGCTCGACGAGGAGGAGCATCACGGGCTCCAGAGAGGCGATGGGGACATTTCGAGAACGCTTGTTGGTAATATGTTCGTGCAGAAGGTTCAGGGCGGCGGAAGCCTGACCAACGCCGATGAGTTCGTGAGCACGCTTGAGAACATTCTCAGGCTTCTGATGGGGCGGAGGAGGCTATACGAAAGGTTTTTCTTTAGTTGACATCCCAACAGCGAGTAGTGACATGGTGAGGAGGGGTAAGTGACTTCAAGATAGGACCTGAAGGCATAGGAGGGGGGCAAGCCGTGGGCTTCACCAAACTGTACATACCATGCTGGGCAACCTCCTCTACAAAATATCTTGGCTGGGAGAGGAAAGTTGGGGATAGTCCAAGATTGATCGCAGCCTTACGAGGGCGTTGTACTGAGACTCGGCCGGCGCTCGTGATAATATTTGCGAGGCACGTACGTAGTGTAGTGACTCTGCCGTGGAGAGGAATTTTTCGATTGTGTGAGCGGGACCACGTGATTCGGGCAGCCGACTTTTTTTGCTCACCTTTTTGTTCGATACTCCCCCGCTTCAGCCGGTGGGTTGCTGCTGGTTGCTGACGGCTGTTGCTCAGTGGTTAGGTACTGGTTACCTCAGCAATGTGGCTGAATCTGAGCCTCGTTTGTGCCTGAGCCACATACATATCGAGATGGAACCAATATCATCTGTGAATGAGTACTGTGACTTGACCTTCTATCTAAAACCGTTTGCTGAACGTTAGAAATCAATTAGATTCGTCTTTCCCCTTTCCTTTGTCTTCTCTTTTTTTTTTTTTTTTACGAACAACCGCGCCATAGGAGAGTTCGTTCATCAGATACGCAGCTTGTTGTCGATATCAGGACAATGAGGTAAGAGGGACGAATGGAAGGGCTAAAAAAGACATGGGAGAACGCGCATCTTTTAATATTTGTAACCTCCGGCAACCGCTTCATTGGTGGATGATATGTAATTGGTGACAAGAATGCCCCAGGCCGGACGGAACAGTGTCCAGAAATTATACTACTGGAGAGGGAGGTAAACAGGAAAAGAAGTATGAAGGGGATGGTTGAACCATGGGGCTAGAACAACAGGCAATGGATGAGTGCAAGACCATGCAAAAAAAGAAAATCAGAAAGACCTGTAAAAAACTGCAAATTTGGATGCATGAAATTCCTAATTTTAATCATTCTGACTACCAATCTGTATGTCCTCATATGGGCTTGGATTTAATCAGCAAGACAATGTACTATTCCTGATCTGAAGTGTCTGGCTTGTTTGTTAGTCGACTCAAAACAGCTTCTTGGTAGTATTTAACCAAGCATTCATTGTCTTTGAGTTAGGACAGTTGCTGGTTTGAATATTTGGGATGGTGAATACACGAATACAAAAGTCGTGATAATACACCCGATTCTCGCTACTAAGTTATTTATTGGGTGCTGAATGTTCACAGCAGGGGTCTCGTCAATTTATAGATCAGCAAAATACACACTTGACGTCCACCCAATGGTTAAGACAATGCTGATAGAAGATGTGTATCATCCATCTTACCACAAGACTACCAAAAGTAGAACAAAATCTACACACAAAAGTGAGCACGTCAAGGGAGGAGAAACAGCGCTAGGCTCAAGTCAGGACGTTGCCCACCAAGAGACGAGATGGCTTGAACCATGTTGATGAAAAGACGCGCATCAGCCCATAAGCGGAACTGGCGCCATGGATGTAGGGAGTTCGCGTCCATGATCGACAGAGAAGCTGAAGTACGGTCCGCGCATTGGTTTTTCGGCGTCGGCACAGGCATATATGTATGTTCTATGCATTGAACAATTCATACACAACTATGATTTTCAATCATTTCATTCTACTGCTCGTCAAGTAAAAAAAGTTATCCCACCCCATCCATGTTCAAAGGACACTTGGTAACCATACCAAATCAAGATCATCTCCATATTGAGGAGAGTAAATTGAGCCCGGAGCATCTGTAGTGGAAGTGGAGTCTCTAAACAAAGATCCCAGCATATTTTAAGATTGCTTCTCTCTTAAAAACGAGCATCAACTGATGAGGTACCAGTCTCGTTTTCTTTAGTACTGATGCGGAAAGCTTTGAAAAGGCAATAATGAGGAAGAAAATCAAAAGGACGAAATTTCTTCAGCTGTATGGATTCATTTGCACACAAAATATCTCGGTGCTAACGTGTCTTGCCTGTCACCGTTTCATACATCTGCAATATTTGCTTTGTCGACCTCGGCAACGCTCATTCTTTCTGGATAATGAGAGGGCAGGCAGGGGGCGGAGAGAAATGAAACTCGAAACCGTTGGAGGAAATTCTTCCTCCTCATCTTCAGGACCTGCATGAATTCCCCTTCCACTACATATTTCACTACTGCAATATTCAGGAACCGCAGACGATAATGTTGTGCTGTTATGTGAGACGTCGTAGTACTGTGCACAATAAAAAAAACTTAGCAGTATGTACTAGCAGGAGTACAACTCGGGAGGTAGTATAGAGCTGGTAACAAACTGTTATAATTAAACACAATGGCATGCTTGTTATATAACACGCTGATCATGTAATAATATAATGGCGCTCTGGCCACTACAAGCCCCCATTGAGTTCATCTTGAATGTTACTCTGTTTTGACACAAGGGCTCTTTTATACGTACCTATACCTATATCAGTTGACATTTCCATGTCCATTGAATACAATGTTCTTTTTTCTCGTACTATTTTTGTGGTTTACAGCGTGTCTGTCAACAAACCCCATCCTCTCTACCTAAACAGACCATGATAGAAACCATACCAAGACAGGGGTTAGCCAGACAACTGGATAGAATGATCAAGCTCAGCAAGAGCCCTTTTCACTATTGAGCACTATTCAGCGACCATTTCCCCTGGTTAAAATTTGGTGGTAATTTCTGGATATTGATAGCCTTTACTACTAAGGTGGGAAGCTTGGAGTCGGACGGGGCTAGTAGTCAGAGGATGAGGTGCGACTCCATCAAAACTATCGAGATATCCAATCACTGTCTTGTTGTAAATCGCTTGTGGGTATGTTCATTGATACGGATGCAGTGCAATGTTTCTTGGACAGGGCTGCTAGAAACCGTCGGAATGGGAATGATGATTACAAGAAGCGGGAATGGTCTTGGATGAGCCTTGAAGTTGGGAACCCCCAATCAGCACAAACTTTTGGTGGATGTTTTCGTTGGAATTTATTGCAGCCATAAACTTTTCACGAAAATTTCAGAAGTTATCGATGCAAATGCCCTCTCATCCATACATGGCCTCGCAGATACCACCAAAAGCAGATGAGAAGATGGTACCTGAGTAATTTGGGACAAAATGCCCCTGAAATCTCCTAGCATGGCCCTTGGTAAATTTGACCGGACGGGGGACCCCAGATCCTTTCCCTCATCCTCTAC